>APFE030794868.1:0-37043 GCA_000404065.3 Pinus taeda
CCCAGAAGGTAGAAAGGCTCTACAAAAAAAATGGGTTTATAGGATTAAGCATGAAGGTGATCAAAAGAAGGAGAGCTATAAGGCAAGGTTAGTGGTGAAAGATCTTGCCCAAAAGAAGGTATTGTTGTCACTAAAATTTTCTCACATGTTGTTAAAATGTTAGCCATTAGAGTCATTATTGGTCTAGTTGCTACTTTAGACTTAGAATGTGAACAGTTAGATGTAAAACTGTATTCCTTCATGGTGAATTGGAGGAAGAAATTTATATGGAGCAACCAAAAGGATTCATAGAAAAAGGCAAAGAAGTCCTTATTTGTAGGCTGAAGAAGAGTCTTTATGGGTTGAAACACGCACCTCGACAATGGTACAAGATATTTGATTCATTCATGTTGGAACATGGTTTTCAGAGGTTGGAAGCTAACCATTGTGTCTATATCAACATGTACGATCAAGGAAAGTATATCATATTATTGTTATATGTGGATGATATATTGGTTGTTGGGCATGATAAGAATAAGATCAATAGGTTGAAGAAATATTTGGATAGCAAATTTGTAATGAAGGATTTGGGACCAGAACAATAGATATTGGGCATGCAGATTATGCGTGATAGGAAAAACAAAAGGTTGTGGCTGTAACAAGAAAATTATATCAAGAAGCTACATGATAGGTTTAATATGAAGGATTCCAAGCCAATTGGTACACCCCTTGCAGCCCACTTCAAGCTGAGTATTGAATTATGTGCTAGTGATGACAAGGAGAAAGAAGAGATAAGCAAGGTTCCTTGTGCTTCAGTAGTTGGCAGTTTGATGTATGCCATGGTATCCACATGACCAGACATTGGAAATTCAGTGGGAGTAGTGAGCAAGTTCCTTGCCAATCTAGGCAAACAAGATTGGTAAGCAGTAAAATGGATTTTGAGGTATCTCAACGGTACTAGTCATTATTGTTTATGTTTTGGTCATGATGAGATTCTGCTTGAAGGATTTACAGATGAAGATATGGCTGGAGATATGGACAACAAAAAGTCCACTACATGTTATTTGTATACATTTGTAGGTGCATCAGTATCTTAGGTGTGAAGGCTATAAATAAGAGTAGCCCTCTCTACAATAGAAGAAGAGTACATAGTTGCAACAGAAGCTTGTAAAGAGATGTTGTGGATGCAGTGATTCCTAGGAGAGATAGGAATAAAGCAGGACAGGTATGTGTTATATTATCATAGTCATAGTGCCATTCACTTGGCGAAAAACCCAGCATTTCATTCAAAAACCAAGCACATTGATTGAAGGTACCATTGGATCCGGCATGTGTTGGAGGAAGAACAGTTATCCTTGGAAAAGTTCCATACATATAGGAATCATGCTAATATGCTCACTAAGATTCTACCACGAAATAAGCATGAGTTATGTAGAGGCATGGTAGGAATCAGTGTGACTTGATGACTTTTATTTGGCTTCAAGTGGGAGAATGTTAAGTGTGAAGCCAAATTCATGAATCACATGCAGGATTCTAGATTCTTCTACACCACCAATAGTTTCTAGATCTCCAAGATTCTAGATCTTTATACACTGCCATTAGTTTCTAGATCATTCCAGATCTCCATCTAAATCACATACAGGATTCTAGATCCTTCTTCGGCCTCTATAAATTTGTAATTTCTTTGGCCAAGGAAAGCAACCCAAGGCCCAAGCCTGTTATGTAATGCAAAGTCATTTCTATTCTACAGTGATTGTTTTATCTATTCCGCTATTTCTAATTGAGTAATATTGTTGTTTCTCCATTTGTCTATCTATATGAATTATTCTCTATTTTTGTTTTCTAAGTCTTTGAGTATGAATCCGTTGTGTGTTCTGTATGATTTGGTCTAACACTCACATGCATGAATTATTTATGAATGAGTCTTGAGTGAGCCCATGTGGTACTAGGGATGTAATGGTGCACTACTCCACTACTAGACCTCTACTAGTTCCTCCAACACTTAGAACTAGCTTAACTCACTATAACTCACTTAGAATCAACTATCTAATTACAATTCCAAAGGCTTCAATGTGTGCCCCTAAAATTAGGGATCACTCTACATGACTCTAGATAGACTTCCAACTCGAGATTCCTAAGCTAACTAAGTCGACTTAACTTAGTTAACTATTACAAGTTGCTATGAGAATAGAATTACAAATTAATTCACAATTTAATTCAAGCACAAATTAAATTGGAATTTCTAGATGTTATTTTTAACATTTCTTATTTATATTTTCAATAATACCTCCCAACAAGAAAGGAATTCAAATATATCCAGATCTTGAACCTTTGGAATGTTCTGCATGCAGCACATCTCTCTAGTGTTGTAAAACATCCAACCTCAATTAGTATGATGCATGTGTCACCAAAGTCTCTCACTCCTACTGGCTCTCCGTTTTTCGATTCAAAACTATGTGCTTCTCATGAATCTACCTATATGCACTACTGTCATCTTTTCTCTACGCTCTCTAATATTTGACTATTGTTAGCCTCTCCTTCTATCACTCTCATATCTCACTGCATCAAATGCCACTCATCCATCCTACTATTATGTATTATGGGCTCCTATAGCAAGGTATGATCCAAGAGACAAAACCTCTCAATGGAAACTCCCTAATTTATTCCCTCCTTGGACTATCACTTCACATCACCCCACCTCTCACCTCGACGTATGGTTGCATGTGCTCCCTTTGCCCACTTGGCTCCAAATTTCCCCTAGTGGAGGTCTCTGCTTGAATGCATGTCTCCACTCAGTCTCCTCTATCCTTCTCAAGTTGTGGTTTCTCCACAACTTTCTGAGTCTGCTTTTGAGGTTCATTCGTCTCTTCTTGAGTGGATCTATCCACTAAGTCTCCTCTCTTCTTCTCTAGTTTTGGTTGTTCCACAAATTTCTCAGATTACTTTTGAGGTTGTTTCTTCTTTCCTTGAATGGATCTCTCCACTCGGTCTCCTCTCTAATTCTCTAATTGTTGATTCTCAACAACATTCTGAGACTACTTTTGAGGCTTCTTTTGGGGTTGCATGCTCAGAGGTAATTCACTCTCCCTCTCAACCACCAAGTCTTTAACCTTTTCCTTGCTCGTGGAGGCTTTGCATGCATCTTCAACCTTGAGAGAATACACATTCTTGAATCGTGTGCCCATCTGTTTCACATTTCCTATGATGATGTATTTAAGGAAAACTTTCCCTTAGTAAAAATCACATCATAGCCACGGTCTTCCAATACCGTAATAGAAACAAGATTATTATTTAGTCCTAGAATATACATCACACGTGTGATTTTGAGAGGGGAGCCTCAATCCCTCTAAAAGTTAATTGTACCTATCCAAGTAGCACTGTACCTCTCATCATCACCAAACTTTATGTTCTACTTGGGGTCTTTCTCTTCAAACTCGTTGATGTGATCTCTATTGCCCGTCATATGGAATGAGGCATTATTGTTGAGATATTGCAAAATTCCTATTATAGTGCTATCCATGCATATAATGAGAGTGAAATGAAGTTCGAATATTAAAGCTAAAGCTTCATGTGTTGCATCTACTACAAGCTCCTTCTTGTTTTCTTTCTTTTATGGACAATTCGTGGCATAGTTCCCGTACTCAAGATAGTGAAAAAACTTGACTTTTTACAAGTCCATCTTATTTCCTCCTGCCTCACCTTGGGACTTATTTTCCTTGAATTTCCTTCCTTTTCTCACTAATGAAAAGTCCACTTCCACTTCATTGGAAGAGGTCACATCTCTCGTGTTCCTATGAATATCTTCTTCTACTGAATCTGATCATAGTTGTTCCTAATCTAATATCTTCTCCCTACAATTAATGTAGTCCTCATAACTATGTCATCTCTTGAGAAGCCTTAGAAGAGCTAGGCTCATCATATCATCTTTGGAAATAGTAATCCTGACACTTCCAAGCTCATCCTGAAAATGGGTGAACTTAGTCAAGTAATTTGGAATTGAGTCACCCTTCTCCATCTTGATCTGTCTGAGTTTGTCCTTCAGTGGCAACTTCCTATGGTCACTGTTATTCTCAAACGGGTCTGAAAAAGCCTTCCACATTGAGTATGGATTTTCCTCTCCAATGAGACTCGAGGCAATGTGATCTCAAACTCACTCAATGGTAATCCTCGTGTTTTCCACACACTTTCTCCATTTAGCCAAATCTTTAGAACCCGATGCTCGAGGCTTAGAAATGTCTTGAACAAGGAATTCCTTGAGGCCATTGTCTTATATCACTTCTTCCATCTTGTCCTTTCATGATATATAATTGGATCTTCTTTCCAAGGCATAGTCAAGTCTCAAACTGTAGAAATCCATATTGCCGACTCTAAAGTATGAACTGCAAATTCGATTTTCACTTGCACAACAATCTCCGATGCCATATATATTTTTACTATAGATTCAACAAATTATATGATATGATCAAACACAATACAAAAATCTACTCTACTCTTAAGTGGAAACCAAAATTGATCAAAGCAAAAAATAATAGGAAAAAGAAGAATTCCAACTGCACATAACACAATATTTCTCTCAAGAAAGCAACTTCCCAAAACCCTCACTATATATATTGCATTAACGAGAAGATCTGAGAAGAAAATACAATTCTTGTTCAAACCCAAACAATTCCTACACTAGTACAGTCTATCTCTCTACTTCCTAAGCCGACTCTCACCAATACTTAACCAATTTACTAGCCTTCCAAGCCCCTACTTCAATTCTCTCACAAGCAAGCCTTGGATGAATAAAATATTCTCTCCTCAACCTTGAGCTCAACTTGCACATGTATTCTCTATCCTCTTTTTGGCCAATACTTTGCCAAATTCCTAGCCTTCCAAGCTCCTACTCGCTTGCCCAATTCTTGAGAGAACTAGCCCATATTTAATTCAGAAATTCCTTGTCCATAAGTGCACAATCCAAACATAGGCCCTCAACTCACTGTGTGCACCATCTATACAATTTGGAAAATTATACAACTCAAAGTACGTTGTCACTGAACTCTAATCTCAACTAGTCTTCATCTAAATTAGAATGCATGAAATATGAGTGAATCTTGAATTAGCTCATGTGGTACTAGGGATGCACTCATGCACTACTCTAGTACTAGACCTCTACTAGTTCCTCCAACAGTTCGAACTAGTTTAACTGACTATAATTGTGTTAAACTAAGTTATCTAATTATAACTTGAAATAACTCAACCTTGATCGTTAAAATTTAGGGCCCACTCTAGATTACTCTAGATAGACCTCCAACTCAAAGTTCGTAAGCTAACTAAGTCAACTTAACTTATTTAATTATTACAAGTTGCTATGAGAATAGAATTACAAATGAATTCACAATTTAATTCAAGGACAAATTAAATTGGAATGTATAGATGTTATTTTCAACATTTCTTCTTGTTATTTTCAACATTTAAAGATAGAAAAAATATTTACTTTTTTGTTCATAACCATATATTTCTTGCCTCTACTTATTCTTATATTAACCAACTTATTATTTCTCTCGTCGTAAGTTTTCGAAGTATAATCTCTAGGGAAAATTTTAAGGATGGAAGTTTATCTTAAAGTCTAGAAACCTTGATGAATGTTACTAGTCCCTAATATCCAAATTTTTAAAATGTGTTATGATAATTTCGTAAAAAAATATATATATTGCTAATTATTTTATATTAGATAATATATAATATTAGCAATTTTTAAGCTAAAATAATTTTATCGTATAAAATTTTGGCAAATTCACTTTTATAAAAATGAAATTGGCGAATTCTTTTTTTTAAAAAAGAATGGAATATTAGCCTACCTGTGAGTATTATCCCTTAATATTTTCATTCATAATTCCTCTGCCATTATGTTGTTTCCCTTGCGGAAAATTTCTCCTATGAATTTTGGGAAAAAGATTATGAAAAGTCAAGTACGTGGAGTTAACAACTTAATATTTCCTAGGATAGTAAGAAGTCCATGTGATTTTTCCCATATCATTTTCGAAAAAGAAAACATTTATTTATTATATAAAAATTAATTACATAGTTAATAAATTTAGATATTGGTTGTGACATCCATCAATTTCATACAATAAACCGAATAAGCTTAAAGTAGTCATGTATTTTCAAAAACGAAGGGTTGGGTTATTACATCTTTCACCTATTGAAATAAACAACTTCCTTAATGTTTTCCCTCTTTCATCCCTTTTAGAATAAGGGAATGCTTCAGGCATTTTGTCCTTAAATTTTTTACTAACCTCCTTAGGGATGAATTGTTACCATTTCAGTTCTAATTGGGGGATGAATCGATTGAGGAATAATTTTTTTCTCTAATCTTAAATTTGTAGAGGCCTAACTGAAAGATATCCTTCTCGTTTAACCTAGACCACATTCCAATAAATCACATGAGTAGGGTGATGGATATATTATTTTCAGCAATGAAACATAAAAAACATTGTACACTTTTATATGACTCTACACTGCTACCTTGCATACCATTAATCCTAATCTAGCTTGTATTTAGACAGGTACACAGAACCTAGGTGTTAACTTAGCATAGGTTTCCAAATTTAGCATATTTTTTTTCGCTAAACATTAATATTATATATATGCTCTCCAACATTGCACTCCCTTCATAGTTTTTTTCTGGACTACATAACTATTTTCCCTATCTTGGGTTAACTTCAAATTTTGTTTTATTTCCTTAACCAACTCCTCCATTTCCTCTAGAATCTCAGGTCCCAAGGTCAACAAATCTTCTCACTAAAGCCAACTCAAAGGGGTGTTACACTTCCGCCCATACAACACTTCAATTTTGCTCATCTTAATGGAAGCTCGATAAATGTTTTTATAAGAAAATTTCACTAAGTGTAGACAACCTTCCCACTTTCTAGGTTCATCCATTATATACATAGGCAACATATCATGAATTTGATTATTCCTTTCTATTTGAACATATTTTTGAGGATGGTAGAATTTACTGAAGTACATTAGCACATACATTCCTACAAACAATATTTTCTAAAAGTTAGAAGTAAATTTTGCATTATGGTTGGATATAACTATCTTCAGTATTCCATGTAACCAAAAAATCTCCTTCATGAAAATGTGTGCAATAAGTGCTACTTTATATGTGGAGTGGATAGGTATAAAGTGAACTCTCTTTACTTACTTGTCCACCACCACCAAAATTGAGTCATGTTGCTTCCTCGTTTTAGGTGGTCCATTAAAGAAATCTAAAGACATAACCTCCCACTTCCACTCCACGATAGACACAGGGTTTAGGAGTCTTGAATAGTGTTGGAATTCCACCTTAACCTCATGCAACTCAGAACATCTTATGAAGTAATCTATTACTTCCTTTTTCATCTTTTGCCAATAACACTTTGTGGTCAATGTTGTAATTTTCTGATACCTTGGATGGGATAAAAAGGTTCCTCTATGGTTCTTATTTAAAAAAACTACTTTATAGTATAGTCATTTGGAACAAATATTATATTTTTGTAAGTTAACGTTACATCTTTATTTTTTCATAGTTGAACTTTTCTGCATTTTTTAAATTTTTTTGTGTCTATCCATATAGTCCATATTTTGAGGCTAATGTTCCAATTTGTTCCACAAAGTATGTTTTTGGACTACTTGTAAATGATTTCAGCAATATGATTTCCATGTTTTCTCAAACCAAATGCTAGTTTATTTTCCTTCTCCTTGATGTATTTAATATAAAACTCAAATTAAATCATAAAGGAAATCTGTTTGGCCCATTCAATGTTTAGTTCTAGTGATTTGAAAAAACATTTCAAACTCAACTGGTGAGTAACAAGAGAAAAATTTTCCCCTCATAACTAATGTCAACATATATTAGTGCATGTTTGACTGCATCTAACTCAATATCATGAACAACATAGTTCCTCTCATGATTTTTAAAATTTCTTAGTTCATAAACAATGACATGGTTCTTTTGCACCAATATTCCACCCGACCCTTCTAGACATGCATATATGAAAACAATGAAATCCTCATTAGGATCAAAACTATTTAATATAAGGGCCACCATTAATAAATGTTTAAAATCATTAGAGATTTCATGACATTTCTATGTCCAACTATCACTCCCCTTTTCTATAGTGAAGTAATGGGATAGGCTAGTTTTGAAAATCCTTTGATAAACATTTTGTAGTACTTGATGATACCAATGGAGGACCTAATGTGTAACACATCCTTAGGTACTAGCCAATTTAAATTGGTTTTGACATTTTCTGGGTCAACCAAAATACCTTCCCTACAAACACTCATCTCAATTACTAGATTTTGTTTTGATAAAAATCATATTTTCTGAACTTTGCATAGATATGGTGTTTCCTAAGAGTTTGTAGAGTTATCCTTAAATTTTTTTCATGTCCCTCATGAGTTTTTGAGTATATTAGGATATCGTCAATAAACATTTCCATGAACTTGATTATATATTGACTTAAAACAATATTCATCAAGCACATAAAGATAGTAGAGGAAATCGTAAAGCTAAATTGCAATAAAACAAATTACTAGTGCCAATACTAGGTTGTAAAGGAACTATTGGGTATGTATTCATATTTTATCCTTAGTTGATGGTAAGAAAAATAGAGGTCTATTTTTCAAAAAAATGTTTCCCCTCTAAGTTGGTCGAACAAATCATCTATCCTCAACTGGGGGGGTATTTGTTTTTAATAGTTAATTTATTTAGTTGTATGTCATCTGTAAACATTCTTAATGTTTCTTCCTTCATTCTTCAAACAATACACATGATCCCTATGGGGAAATACTTGGTGTGCACTCTTTTTATAGAAACTCTATTAGTTGCATTTTTAACTCGATGAGTTCTAGCACACTCGTTCTGTAGGGTACTTTGGATATAGGGGTGGATGCTCGCATTAATTCAATTCTAATGTCTATGTCTCCTTTAGAAGGTATCCCTCAAATCTTCTCTTGAAACGCATCTTTGAAATCTCTGATCACTTTAAGGTCATCTATGCTTCTTTGTGTGTCTAAACTCTTCTATTTGTACAAAAAACAATTTAAAACTTTTCCAACATATTGTTTTGGCTATACAACTATAATTTTCATAACATATATAGGCCTTGGTATTCTTCTAATAAGGTGTACATTTCCCTATTTTTAGGTGCAAGTACCACAGCAAGCTCACTATCATGAAAATATTTCCTATCCCAATAGTTAATTATGTCCTTGCTCAATTGCATGGTGCAAATTGTTTTTAACAAACTCACCTCCACTCAAGCCATCACCAAACACAAATGAAGGAAGTAGATATTACCAAGATAGCCTTTCGAACTCATGAAGGCCATTATGAATTCTTGGTCATGACATTTGGTCTTTGTAATGTGGAATCCACTTTTTAGAGCCTCGTGAACCACCTTGTGAAACCATATCTCAGAAAATTAATCATGGTCATTTTTTATGACATTCTCATCTAAAACATAACATGGGACAGATAGCTTGAGCCTCTTGACTAGATATTAGAACTACTCTAGGATCACAAATTATTTATCAAATCATCCAAATGTTCCTTTGGCATGGAAGAAGTGGATTATTTGGGACACATTGTGGGTTGTGAATGAGTGCGGGTTGATTTGAAAAAAGCTTAGGCAATGAAATATTAGCCCAAGCCAAAAGCCTTAACGATTTTGAGGGGACTCTTCAGCAACACAACCTACTATTGAAATTTCTTCAACAATTATGGACATAGTTCTCGAGTAGGTACTAATCTTCTCAAGAAAAATATTTTCTCTGGGCTCGTGCAACTTAGTAGGCCTTCCTGGCTCTCAAACATTCAATCTTCTCCTCTCTAGTATTGTCCCTACGAGACTTCACAACATATTTTTTGATTGAATGTGATGCTTAAGGTACATGCAATAGAGAATTATTAATGCAAGAAAGTAGACAATTGGATTTCACGAGTCAATAATGCAATGGCAAGCATTTGGTTCAATTTATGTATGAGAAAGAAATGATGGCCATATTACATATAATAGACACTTGGAAACCATACTTATTTGGGCATCGTTTCCAAATCCGCACTAGGCATCATAGCCTAAAATATTTCCTACAGTAGCATATATTGTTTCTACAAAAAAATAAATGGCTCACAGAAATGTTGGGATATGATTATCAAATAATTTAGAACAAAGGGTGTGAAAATGTAGTGGTTGATTCCTTATCACGCTAATTTGAGGAAGAGGGCACCCTTTTAAACTTCTCCCTACCCATACCATATTGGATTGAATAATCCCAACATGTATGGTTATCCCACCCCTCTTTGTCCCATCTCGTTAACAAAGTATGAGAATATCCTAATTTCTAAGAGGATTACTATTAGAAAGAAGAGGTTCTTTTCTATAAGTATTGGGTAGTTTTAGCCCCAATATCCACCCTCAAAATCACAACTTGGAAGAGTTTCAATTTTATCCTATTGCAAGATATTTAGGATTTTAGAATACTTATACACAAGAATGCCACTCTTTCTTTTTATCTAACATGAAGCATGTCGTTATTACTTTTGTAGTTGAAT
Source organism: Pinus taeda (assembly GCA_000404065.3). NCBI lineage: Eukaryota > Viridiplantae > Streptophyta > Pinopsida > Pinales > Pinaceae > Pinus > Pinus taeda. Next base: position 10,565 of record APFE030794868.1, read on the forward strand.
GGAAAGTATGACAATGAAACAAAGGGGAAATGACCATGATATCAATCACCTTAAATCCCTTGTCTCTACCTACTTCTATCTAGACAAAATTCTCCATGGATTTCATTACAGGTCTCTCAAAGTGAGGCAACAAATAAGTCATCATGGTGGTTCTTGATAGACTTTCAAAATATGCTCATTTCTATGCTCTATCACCCCCATTTACCCAAACATTGGTGGCTCAAGCTTTCATGAACCTATTTATGGCATTGGATTCTGCCAACATTGTAAGTGGATCTCGTCTATGTGAAGTCCTGATTAGACCTCACACCATTTAGTGTAGCAGTCCTAACAAGTCATATAGTGTGGCAACCATTGGAATGGCTTTTTCAAGATAAGCCTTGGCTATAATCAAACATAAGAGAACAAAACATATCCTTACGGTAGAAAGAATGTGAGATTTATGAGACAACTAGTGTCATCTATATCAAGGAGACTTCCATTTCTCAAGAGGGAAATGAGCCACCGGTTAGAAAATTATTAGTACTATCCTAAAGTGGGAATTGGGGATAAAGATAAATTCTTGTTGAATACTTGTACATTAGTCCAAATAATAAACAAAACTCATTAAAGAAAAATAACACTCCTTCAATAATATCCATAGCTAAATAAATAATTAGTTCATTAACTTAGTATATAAATAAGGAAACATTTACCATAAACATATCTAGGATGGTTGAACTACATCTATTACACATGTATGAAGAAGCGTAGGCTCATTGATCTTTTTATTAAAAGTGTAATATCCCAAGTACATTGCTACATGAATGAAACATTGTATCCAATAGTGGAACATGAAGGCAACACTTTCTTCTCAAAATAATAATGTATCACCTATGTATTACAAGAGAAGCCAAGGCAAGACCTCTAGAAGCTAAGCCTTCCCAAAATGAATTTTGCCTCAGTTATGAGGAGCTATTTATAAAAGGTAACAAATACCTTTGCTCTTTCTTATGACTTTTTGACTTCTATGAATATTCATATTATATACATGACTCATTACATTCCAATGTGCGACTATTCATATTCCACACGTGTCCCTTGGACTTCATTACATATAATTTATTACAGAAGACAAATTATAAATGAGACAACAACTCTATAAGACAAAAATTCTAATCAAACAAAGACTCATCAAATGGATAAGTAATTTTCTTCTAAATGGAGCTTAGTTTTAATGTATGTGTGCCAATTTATAAATTCAGTTGATATGTCATTGACCGAGCTAGAAATTCCTCAATGTAGCAGATTTTAACCTCCACTGCCTCCATCAATATATTAATGGAGTTTGACTATACATTATTCCACAACCATGAAAGCTTCATTGAGCTTTAACTAGTGCAATGTCATACTGCACAAGAATTTCCTTACTTATCATCAAGCCTTCCTATTTTGTTTCCTATTTGATGTGCTCCATGTATTGCTTGACCTCTCAGAAGATGATCTCCTTGTATTGCTTGACCTCGAAGACATCCCATGCTCCTGTGTAAGATACTCAAACACATTATGGAGTCGACTATATCAAGTGATACATATTAATCCATTGTTCACCAAGGCACATGTAGTTTTAGTGGTGGACTCTCAACTACACTCTATCCATCCCTATGACAATGATGTCCTTCTTCTCTAAATGATGTGGAGAATCTAGATACTTGATAGTCCACTCCTGAAGATGGTCAACTTCTCTGTTTGTTTCTTTCAATATTTTCACCACTTCCTATGCCTTCTTCTGTATTCCAACAAGAGTAGAGACCACTTGATGAAGAAGGACCATCTCATTGTATAATCACACCATGGTTTCCTCCATTGTCCACAATTCCTCATGTATGGTTGACTGGCATGCCATGGTGCTAGTAGTTTATGATGCCAATTGTTGGTTCTTTGTCGTGAGTTGTTCTCCCTATTTCTTTACCGCAACAAGTTCTCTCCTCATTTTGGAATTCTCATCCAAAAAGTAAGCGAACAAATTTTTTTCTACCATAATAGCTCTTGGATTCCTTATGGTGTTAGAGGTTATCACATTCTCTATTGATACCGAGAGTAGATTTTTATGATCGTTGGGGAAGTATCTCTCCCTCTGCTACACAATCCTCTTCTTAAGTTGATCAAATTTTACGTTGCATCCATGTCTCTTTTGGTTGGTGGAGGTGTGATAGTCATTTCCTGAAATGGAAGATGAACACCTGTAAGGGGAGGTTGATCTTGAGTTCCTAGTTCATCATCCATGGGATCAATATTATCTTCATCCTCCAAGACTTCTTATTCCATCTCCTGAGTCATTTTTTCTCCCTCTAGTCTCTGTGTTGCTTCCTCCTCCTGGGAATACCTCTAATGTTCTTATTCTTTCCTTCTGCTCTCTTGCTCTTCCTTTCATTTCTTTTGTAGTCTACTTCACTTGTATTGAAAAGTTTCAAATGTGAAAACTGCTTCCTAACTCTATTTGTTGTTTTGTATTTGTAGCGGAGGAAGGTGGGGTATTGAATGGTTGTTATGTCTCCCTAATCATGTATTTATATATGAGGGGTGATTATTCATCCATAATAAGTCAAAGTTGCAGTGGGGATAAAAAATAGTGAAGGAATGTGATGCTATAGGTTTGCTACAAACAATTCCTACATGGGGTCTCTAATGCTATAAAAGCGAGAAACTTGCTAAAATTCCAAGTAAATAAAATGCCACTAGTATGGTTTATTTTTTGTTATTAAGTAGGATTTATTAGGTATCCGTTCCAAGTGGAATCACTCCAAAATAACCCTGCTAACATGTGCTAAAAAATAGCATAAAGTTCCTTCTCTAAAAATTGGAAATTCAAGAGCTAGTGAGCTAGTTAACCTATGAAATGCCTAACCTAATAAAGTGAAACCGAAATGGATAAATTTTATTATTAAATTGAATATTTTTATGAACTAATACAAGTGGAATAAACTCAAATGAATCTCATTAAAAAATTCTAAAAAATAGTAGAAACTTACAACTATTTTGCTACAAGGCACTTCCAGAAATTCTAGATTTGTTAACTAGTAAAGAAATCCAAGTAACTCAATGATGAAGATGAATTTTAAAATTTGTTATGAGGATGCATCATGATTTCAACTATGTAAATAACCTATGAAATTACTTACTTCAGTCATTTAATCCAGTCCTACAGTAGAAGAAGAGTCACTACTAAATGCAAAAACAAGGAAAACAAGAATAAGAGATGCATGTGAACAAGAAGTGAAAAGAAGAAAATAAAATTATACAAAAAGGCTCTAAGGCCCTTGGGATAGAAAATTCCAAGGATAATGAGATTCCTGTGAAGGACACTAATCTTAAGAGCTAAGAATTGCATGAAACATCATTATTTGAATCAATCAAAGTATATCCCTGCTTGAAGTGAAAGTGGAGTTGCAAAAATACAAATTTCTCCACAAGAAGACTAACAAATACATGCCTCTAGAAAAAAATTAGAATTGTTACCTATACAAAAGGATAAGGAATAATTTTCCTTGAAAGGAGAAATATTTCCCCTCCAAAATCCCTAAAATAGTGGATATGGTTCCCAACACTTGGAATCTACATTAAATGACATGGAACCCATTCCAAGATTTTCTCAATCACTGGAGCTCCATAATTTGTGAATAATTTCATGATATTTTGTTCATTTACCATCCAATATTGATCCTCATGTATTAGGGAGCAAGTCCATAGATTATCTCCTCCAAATATTCATAGTAATCCCAATATTCTCACAATATTCTACAAAAATAAATAGTTTTAGGCATAGATATTCAATTATCTCTAAACCTTCCTAATGAACATGTTGGCATTATGAGACAAGTGTTGTCCTTGATGGCAAATCACATAGATGACAAATCATAGTGCAGGAGGTCAGCAGCAAGGAATTGATGATCAGTCTACAAGAATGAAGAGAAAATATATATACACAGGTTCACTTTGTCAAAGCCACAAATACACGTAGGTTGGATGTGCCCAAGATGCGTATGCATATACACGCACATTCATGCAAGGAAAAATGCGTATATGTTGGAGAAATTACTTTTGGTCCGTGGTAGTTAGTCCTTGGTATTTGAACCTATGATTTTGGACCGTAGTATCTCATCAGATGTGTTGATCCCTAGTATTGGGTCCATGGTATTTATTTGTTATGGTTTTGAACTGTGGTATTATAAAAGGCCTAAGACTATAAAAGGAGAAGAAGATCTTTAGGCAAAGGGATGGAAAATACTTGAATATCTGATATAGTATGAGATCCAGTATGCATGATATGGGTTATGATGCATTGCTTGATCTAAGCTAAGGGGGGATCTCACCGGCTGATGGAGAACACGATCTAAGGATAGATCGGGACCAAATGGTTTGAAATGAACTATCTCTATATGGTTGATTATGCTTGTTCTAGATCTGTATACTGACACATGTAATGTTCTGAAATGGGTAAAACTTAAAGTATGAAATAGTTGCAAGTCATGATTGATTATTTATAAATCTATACGTGGGTTGGCTTTGGTAAAAGTGTGTACGTACGCGGGTTTGATTCATCCAAGTAGCATATACCATTTGAGCTATGATTTTTTATGATACAGTTGGTTCTGAATATTGTTGCAGAGTTCAGTGTTTTGCTCTATATTCTGGTGACTGCTTTTTGTTGACAAGGTTTCGGTGTTTCAGTATTGGGTGTTTTAGAGATTAATGTTGCTAGTGTTTGTGTGCTTCAATGATATTGATGGGTCCAGTATGAAAATTGGATGAAACGTGGCCTTCAGATTATAGAGTTGTGCTTCAGTGTATCCAATCTGAAAATTTATGAAACGTGGTACCTGTAGGAAGAAAGAGAAGGTTGTAGCCTTCGGTAGGTTGTCACCTACGTACTATTTCATCAACTAGTACAAGAGCAAAGGGGGTTGTAGCTCCCTTCCAAGAGAGGCTGGAGAACGAGAGAAGGTTGTAGCCTTCTGCAGGTAGAATCCTGTGTACTGGTATAAGTCTGCACCAGTATAGAACTATTGTAAAAAGAATTTCTTATTAAAGAAGATTGAGACGACTTGCAGCAGGTGGTTTTCACCCACATTGGGTTTCCACCTTATATCATAGTGTTCATATGTGCTTCTTGTGTGTGATGATCTATTCTGTTTTACTGCTTATGTCTACTGTTCATATGGTCAATGAAGTTTTGATGAATTATCTAAATATTAACATATAATGGATTATCTGAATCATAAGTATTCTAGAGATACGCTAGTTGCATTAGACACAGTCACGTATACACGTGGGTTCACCTAACTGAAGTAGCGTATATGTATCTAAGCATGGAAATGAAAAAGTTTTACTGATTTGATAATACTGATTCACTCCCCCTCTCATTATTATTTCCAACAGAACATCTTAAAGCTAAAAATATGTCATCTAATGAAAAAGAGAGGTGTAATGTGTTGAAGGATGGTGAGATGGGCCTTAATTTGTGTCTAATTTGGAGGCCCATCATACCCCCCACTGAAAGTGTTGCTCATCCTTTGAGAAACTTGGTGACATAATTGTGCCTCATTCATGGCCCTGTTGACCTCCTTAACACCCCAAACTTCCTTAGAAGGAATTTTGGTACATCTTCTCTAGGTCCATTCTCTTCATGCTCTTCTCCAACTCCTTCTTTTGTATATCCATCCTTTTCTCAAAGTGATGATTAGGCTTGTTCTTGCATCTTAAGAGAAGTCTCTCTTAATGTCCGCAATGTTCTCATGTAGCATGGTAGTTTATTCTTTGAGTTTCTTAGATGTAGATTATATAGTGATTTCCATTCTCGTTGATGTAGAAAGTTGCTTCCCCTTTGGTTGAAACCACCTACCCATGGCTCCTAGTGTGATCTCCTTAAATTATTTGAAAGGAATTTGCAATATTTTCCTTGAATAATCTAGGGTACAGATGATCTGAATATAAATAGGAACAAAATAAACTACAAATATAACCACCAATACAAATTTTAAGAGGAAATAACAATTCATTTTGATAATATCAAATACTGAAATATGCTTACAAACATAATGGAAATAAGACTAGCTAGGGTCATGGTATCTTATATCTGAGAAGATATGTGGCAGCTACATGCCTGTTGACTGTGTTACAATGAGGTGGACGAGCCTTTTTATAATTTGAAAAAAATGATAAAACCCTAAACAACCAAAACCATAACCCAATGAGATGAGACACCAAAATTCTATGGGCCCTATTGGGGTTAGTTGGGTAGCCAACTTCCTGGGGTCGTAACTTGATCATATTATCTCTGTTTTGTGCATACGATAACTTGTTGGAAAAATCTCTCCAAGTAATATAGATTTTTCCACATGCTTGTCCCTACAATAATAGACCTGGAGCAAAGCTAAAAAAAAATCCATTTAGGGGGTCAAAACTGCTCCAGAAGTTCACAACCCAAAAAACTGCTAAAAATAATAAATGCTAAAATAAATAAGGAAACAATTCTAACTAATTGGAGTTCTAGATGGAATAGGTGGGTGGTTGCCCATATCCACCAAGATCATTGGTCCTCCCATATGAAGAAATTGTCCCCATTATGTGCAAGGCCTCCATGAGGTGAGGAAATTTCTGTTGAAATTGATCCTTAGTGTGTCACTGGCCTTGGTGCAGGAGTTGGCCAGCTTTCACAGCCTGATATAGTTGGATCTTCTATTGGGTAGTGTTCTTAACCTATCCATAATATGATTAATTGTAGCCTCTTCCATGCAATATTGATTTAACTTTGTTGGTGTGAGTTGTTCAGCAATGTTTGATGTGACCAATAATGGTGGGAAGTATGATCCGAGGTGGTCAACATTGAACAGTAGGTCTAGGCCAACAAATTAAGGAATGATGAGCTCAAAGGTGTTGTCTCCCACAACCTTGTTAATGGTGTAAGGTCCTATTAGCTATGCTATATTCTACAACATTTGATGGATAGAAAAGCAAGTCTAACAATGTTGATTATGCTTACAAGGAGCTCGTAGCAGTTGTTTCATCTTTTCCTTCATTTTTTTTATAACTCTGTAACCCCTGTCATCCCTGTTTTACTCCAAAATTCGGCGAAAACCCATTTTTTCTTAGCCTGCAGGTGCCAAGGTTAAAGCCCATAAAACTGCGCACCTTCGCAAAGTCCCTGGCCCGCAGCCTTCCCCGTTACATCAGTCCCACCGAACATGCACTTTAAACCTCCGTCATCTAGTGGTCTCCACCAATGATCAGAGGGCATTCACACTACCTACTCCCATAACATGCACACTCACTAACTCGCGGGGAAAGCGGTTGCCCACCTGTCACATCCACCACATGTTGCCTTTTTATTTCATCGCTTCACCATGTATATAAACCACTCACCTCCCTTAGCCGATGCGGGGAATACCACCTAATAGTAAAACCGCCCTTCTCCACCCGTTAATAACTGCCCTTCTCTCATGCCCGATCACTGTCAGATCTATCTGACCACAATGTGACGGCCCAGTTTGTCCATTCATGGTTTCCCCCTGATACCTCCTATCAGTTGATCTCTGCCATTCATCAGTTTCATCCAACGACCAATTTTATTCTTCCGCCCATTTACATCCAGAACCATGCTTTTCTCCCGGAGGACGAAAATGCCAGCTACCTATACTCGGCGCAGTTATTTTTCCAACAACTGCATTCAAGAGCACTATGGTCGAAGAAAAAAAGGACATTCGTTGAGGAGTTCACAACATTTATTAGTTATGGATCATTCTTCCATAGGACATTCTACCTGTTCAGGAAGGATAGCCAAAGTACTAGAAAATGTCAAATGTATTCATTCAAGCAACAGATTGTATCAGAGACCCATATCGGATAGTTAATATGGTTGGTGGTCCATTATGACCTCTCCATGCATAGGATAGCTGATATTTTTGTAATCAAACTCTATATAGGCCCAGAAGACAAATGTAGTCTAGGATGATGGTTGATGGTTCTAGTTTTGATGTAAGATTCAACTTCTGGAGACTGTAACTACTGTGGTACTTGTAGCATCTGGTCTTGATTTTCAGCTAATACAAGCTTCTTTTGTTGTTAATTGCCCACTTTCCACTTCTATTCTGTTCTAGGATGTGCCTGTTATGCATTTATTCATGTGCTCTTAATATTTAGCATTAGAGGGGCTGTCATCCCACCTTTGTGTTAGAATCTAGTATGTATCATTGAATGTGTTATCCAGGTTTCTATTTGTCTAGAGCCAGAGAGCTATCATCCTGTATGTGCATTAGAAAATAGATTTGTAGACCTCTTACTGGTTGTAGCTGGCCATCACATGCTCTTTTGCATCTGCTGGTGTGGTTAGTATTCTCGATGTTCAGTTGTTCCTTAAACTATGATTAATTGGTGGTCTAAAGCCTTGTAGTTTGGGGGCGTCCACCCATGTCTAGGGTTAAGCATAGTAGAAGTGGTTATCTAGCTTGAATATGCATCATTCCTTCCATTCATCCACTATTTTCCAACATTTTTGTTGAGTTTGTAATGTTCCCGCGCATCTCTGAGATACAACCTAGGAGAGTTTCATGGGGTGATAACATTAATTGGCGCCATTGCCAGGGAGAGGAGGTTGAAGCTCAGCTTCCCTAGGAGATGACACAATTCCATATTTTGATGATAGACAAGGTCTGGGCACATTTCTAGTTGTAATCATCTATCTGGCGACTCCACTAATGGAAGACCAACCTTTGGCAACTCCACATTGTAGTTGTCACGTAGTTTGTGAGACATGCTTGAAGAAATCCTCAGAAATCACCACCTAATCTAGTGCTTGACCCCAACAAGATTGTTAAGCAGAAGAAAACTTCATAGAAAGGAGCATGAGGGTCAAGTAAGCCTTAAAAATCTTATGTATCTCTGCTAGTGAAAGATCACCTTCAGAGATTCATAAAGCTCCTTGTTTATTCATTTCCCTTTCTGATCTTAGTCCAAAGAAAGCATCCCATGTTGTCTATCATATTCCTTTGTCTCTACTATCCATTTCATTGATCCATTCCACTTAGTCTACCAGTAGCCTTTCATATACCCCAGTCATGGCAAGTGAACAAGCTCTTACAAAGATAGAAAGAATCGTTGCTGCTAGTTATGGACCCTTGGTCTTGCCTGTTCCTTTAAATGCCATGCCTAGTGGAGATTATCGAGAATTTATGCCTAAGTTTACGAGTATAAAAGGAGTAATAGTATAAGAGAACCTCGAGTCCTTTTATAGCTATGCTGATAGCATGGATATCTATGAAGAGGATATAAGGATGAGGGTTTTTGTCCAAAGCCTAGAGGGAGAAGCTAGGAAATGGTTCAGTGAATTAGCCCTTAGGTCCATAGCAGACATTGAGGCCTTAGATGACATGTTCCTAAAACACTGGGGGGATAAGGAAGACCTTCTCTATGATCAGGCTGAGTTTGGGAACTTACAAAGGGATGGGCTCTCATCATCATTAGATCAGAACATCGACGAAATGGCCAAATGATTGAGTCATTGGCCTTTGAAGTTTCCAAGTTAAGAGTTGAGCAACATTCAGAAATGGAGCAATTGCAGATTCTACAAAGAAGCGAAAATGAAAATGAAGATCAAAGGCCGAGGACCCTTTTCAGAGTATAGTCAGGGAGGAAGAATTGTTTGAAGAGGAGGAGGAGGTCCATGATTTGGAAGATAAGGGTAGTGTCCCTTTCCTAACTAGAGTTGCGTATGAGAGGTCATTATCTATAGGTACTGCTCACCAGTTTGTTGTACCTGCAGAACAACAAGTTGATCAATAGAAGCAACTAGCAGCGGGTCCTACCATCCTCCAAGAATCCGAGCCTAATGTCATCTCATCTTCCAATGACCGTGCAGATATGCAACTTGGCCAACCTGCTTTTGTTTCTAGCCCAATGATCAGTAAGGGAGAAGAAAGCTCCTCATCATCCTATGTTTCTCTATCTGCACAAAAGGGAATCCCTCACAGTTGTCCACTAGGCATTGAGGCAAGTAATAGCTCCATTTTCAAGGTTGATATTGATCACCACAGTCATGATATTCTGAAACCTACTCAGGTGGCCTCCACACAGATTAAAGGGGCAGCTTGCTAGAAGACTGAGGAAGAGGGTGCATAGTTTTGGGACTCCTCCTTGGATGAGGATTGTTCAGAGCAAGACGCAGGGGCAGATGATGTCTCTGTGTTCCCCGCACAAGAATGCATTGGTTCGCCATTCATATTAGCTGTGCAAACCAGAAATGACATAGAGGAGTACATAACATTCATTGTCATCTAGCAGGTGCACAAAGCCTCCCATGAAGAACATCCAAGGAAGAGAATATATAGGAAGGGGATGAAGTATAGATCATCTCTACATGATGAGATCAAATGCCCTAAACATTTTGAGGTAGATGATCAAATAAATCAAATTTTGCAGATCTATGATGAACGGGCCAAGAGGAGGAGAAACAGTTTTGATGGCCCAGCAGATGGCCAATTTTTGAAATTTTATGTTGTTTCCGAGCCTTAATGATTGTATGAATTTTCTTTACAGGTTTTAGCATAGACTTAATTAGACTCCATGCCAAATGGATACTAGGAAATGTTTTTAAGCTGATTTTGTATGAAGGCATTGGTCTGCAGTTCTTGAGACCTCACAAGGAAGATCTCATCCCTAGAAGGAGCCAGTGTTAGCTCTTCTATATTCTGCAACATTTGATGGATGGAAAACCAGGTCTGACAATGTTGATTACACTTACAAGGAGCTTGCAGCAGTTGTTTCATCTTTTCCTCCATCTTTCTTATAACTCTGTAAACCCTATCATCCCTGTTTTACTCCAAAATTTGGTGAAAACCCATTTTTTCTTAGCCCCTAGGTGCCAAGGTTAAAGCCCATAAAACCATGCACCTTCGCAAAGTCCCTAGCCCACAGCATTCCCCATTACATCAGTCCCGCCGAACATACACTTTAAACCTCTGCCGTCCAGTGGTCTTCACCAATGATTGGAGGACATTCTCACTCCCTACTGCCATAACATGCATGCTCATTAACCCACGGGGAAAGCGGTTGCCCGCCTGTCGCATCCACCATGTGTCACCCTTTTATTTCATCGCTTCCACATGTACATAAACCACTCACCTCGCTTAGGCGGTGTGGGGAATACTACCTGATAGTAAAACCACCCTTCTTCGCCCATTAACAACTGCCCTTCTCTAGCATTCGATCGCCGTCGGATCTGCCAGACCATGATCTGATGGCCCATGTTTTTCCATTCATGTTTCTCCCCTGATACCTCCTTTAAGTTGATCTCCGACATTCATCTGTTTCATCCAACGGCCGATTTTATTCCTCTGCCCATTTACGTCCATAACCATGCTTTTCTCCCGGAGGATGAAGATGCCAGCTACCTGTACTTGGCACAGTTATTTTTCCAACAACTGCATTCAAGAGCACTATGGCCGAAGAAAAAAGGACATTCCTCGAGTAGTTCACAACATTTATTAGTTATGGATGATTCTTCCATAGGACATTCTACCTACATAGGAAGGACAGCCAAAGTACCAGAAAATGTCAAATGTATTCATTCAAGAAGCAGATTATACCAGAGACGCATATCAGATAGTTAATATGGTTGGTGGTCCTTTATGACCCCTCCACGCATAATAGCAGATATTTTTGTAATCAAACTCTATATAGACCCAAAAGACAGATGTAGTCTAGGATGATGGTTGATGGTTTTGGTTTTTATGTAAGATTCAACTTCTAGATACTGTAACTACTGTGATACTTGCAGCATCTGGTCTTCATTTTTCAGCTAATACAAGCTTCTTTTGATATTAATTGCTCACTTTCCACTTCTATTCTATTCTAGGTTGTTCCTATTATGCATTTATTCATGTGCTCTTGATATTTAGAAATATAGTATGTATCATTGAATGCGTTATGCAGGTTTCTGTTTGTCTAGTGCCAGAGAGCTGTCATCCTGTCCATGCATTAGAAAATAAATTTCTAGACCTCTTACTGGTTGCAGTCGACCATCACATGGTCTTGTGCATCTGCTGGTGTGGTTAGTGTTCTCCATGTTCACCTATTCCTTAAAATGTGAGTAATTGGTGGTCTAAAGCCTTGTAGTGTGGGGGTGTTCACCCATGTCTGGTGTTAAGCATAGTAGAAGTGGTTATCTGACTTGAATATGCGTCATTCCTTCCATTCATCCACCATTTTCCAAAATTATTTTTGAGCTTGTAATGTTCCTGAGCATCTATGAGATACAACCTAGGAGAGTTTCTTGGGGTGATAACAGGTCCATATCATAGTGTTCTAATATTTTGATGGGCTTTGATAAGGCATTCTTTCTGCAAATGCAACGAGACTTTGTCGCCCACCTTAAACTTGTGTGGCACCTGATGTTGATCATGTCACTACTTATACTTGGCATTTGACTTCTCCAGGATGTCGTGAACCACCTTGTTAATGTATTGGATGCATTCAATAAATCTAGATGCTTTATCAGCTTCAGGTGATACACCTGTGGATTTTGTTTGTCTAGTCGTCTGAGGCATGGCATCATCAATCGGACGCAACATTTGAAATCCTAGACTGATTTGAAAGGGCCTAACACTAGTGAAGTTATGGATAACTCTATTATAATTGTGCTACACAGATGGAAGAATCTCATCCAAAATTTGAGGATTTTTGGAGTTGTACATGCAAAGTATGTGCACTATCATCCTCTTAATGACCTTTGTCTGGTCATAAGTCTGGGGATGGAAGGGAGTTGACATGGTGAGCTTGGTGTCCAATAGTGTACAAAGTCTTGAACATAATGTGCTCTGGAACCTTCTATCCCAATATGATATAATTGTCTATGAGATCCAAAAATGTACCCATACCTATTCAAAGAAGAGTTTGGCAATGTCCTCTACTGTGATACTCTTCTTGCAGGATGCCAATATAGCCATCTCAAAAAATATTTCCATGACCACAAATACATAGGCATTACCATTTTGGTAGAAGGGATGCCATACATATAGTCCATTGAGATGGATTCCTATGGCTAGTTGGGAGAAGGTAGAGGATTGCACACCCTTACTTCTTGATGGATGGCTTGGCGATGATGCAATCAATGTAGGATCTGATATATTTCCCAACATCTAGTTAGAGTTTGGATCAATATAAGTACTTTTGTGGTACAACCATAGTTTTCTCCACCCCAAAGTGTCCTGCAATCTTATTGTAGTGTGCCTCCCAAATCAGTTTGGCATGCTTTCTTTAAGGAACAAAAATTTGGCCTAGGTAACATAATAATGTGTCCTGGAGGTGGAAATGGGGAACTTCCTTCCTATCTACCAGCATCTAGTATGTGGAGGTGAACTCTAGAGCATTTTTTATAGTTCCATCCATCCAAAGGTATTGTGACCATAAGAGTTGAGAACAGTAATCAGTGCTTCCACTGGGGGCTGGCTAACGTAGTCTACAACAGGATTAGTGCTACGCTTTTTATATTTAATGTTGAAGTGGAATTTTTGTCGATCTGTAGACCAGTTCTGATGGAAATCACTCTGCAACTTCCTTTGTGCTTGTATAAACTGAAGAGGTTGGTGATCGGTGTGGATGACCGTCTCCTTCCCCAGAATGTAGTGCTTCCACTTTCAGCAAGTCTCCATGATCGAAAACATTTATTTATCGTAGGTGGGGTACTTCTGAATTGCATCATAAAGTGTATCACTATGATAGGCCACTAGATGACTGTGCTGGGTGAGGACTACACCAATAGCATAGTCTGAGGCATCTGTCTCCATTTCAAATGGCTACTGTAGGTTTGGCCATGTGAGTACCAATGTAGAGGAGAGCTGGTGCTTCAAAAAAGCAAATGCCTTCTGTTAAGACTGAGTCCTGAAAAAATTTGATTTCCCCCCACCCTTAGTAATCTGACTCAAAGGCCACATGATATGGGAGAATCCCAGCATGAACCTCTCATAAAATCTTGGAAGGCCCAAAAAGATATGAAGATTTGTTAGAGTGGTCGAGGTTCACTAATTCTTAATGAATTGGATCTTGGTTGGGTCCAAATGCACGCCATGCTCATCTATGGTGTACCCCAAGTATTGGACCTGGCTCATGCCAAAGGTGCATTTGTCTAAGTTGGCACACAATTTGTGCTGCCAAAGGGTTTGAAGGATCTGTCAAATGTGTTGTAAGTGTTCTTCCCAACTCCTGCTGAAAATGAGGATGTCATCAAGATAAAATACCACGAACGAGTTGGTGAAGGGCCCCAAGATTTCATTCATTATCCTATAAATGTAGCAGAGGAATTTTTTAACTCGAAGGGAATAACCAACCATTTTAGAAGGCCATCCTAGATTTAAAGGCAGTCTTCCATACATATATGGACTCTTGGAACCTAGTGATAACCAGACTTCAGATCAATCTTGCTAAAATTCTTGGCCTCCTTGAGTTGGTCCAGAAGGTCATCAGTCTATCAGATTAGATAACTATTTGTGACAGTGACTTTGTTTTATGCCAGATAACCAATGTAGATCCTCCAGGTTTCATCCTTCTTCTGTACTAGTTAGATGTGCCCTTTTTGCAACAACTCTTGAATTTTCCACTTGATCTCTTAATTTTCCAGAATGGAGTAGTGATATATTGGCCCGTTCATTAGAGGTGATTTGGGAGTTAGATTGATGGAATGCTTGACCTAAAAATGCAAGGGTACCCCTATAGGTGAGGAGAATATGTCCATGTATTCTTCCACGACAACATCCACCTACTTTTTCTACTTGGATGAACCCTTCCCGGAGGCCATGGATGTTGCTTTAACCTTCACCTTACTTTTACAGCAAATGAGAAAGAAAACAAGTTTCCTAGTCTTAGAGATGACCTTACTACATTACTTAGTAGATATCAAAGAGATGGCGGTAGGTGGGGCTACCTCTAGTATCCTGTATAACTTAGTACCCAAAAAAATAATAATAGAGCGAGGTATAAACTCATATACAAAATTTCACTTCCATAAGTATGGTTATCCTAATAGTAAATTACAAAATCCAAGAGGAGCAACATCACACAATACCTCATCCTTGAAGGGTTTGATGTAGTAGGGAAGACAACACTGTTGGATGATGTATAGATCTCGTGCTTGGTGAAGCTACTCGATTTTGTACAGATATATATCTATTATAGTTAATAGGCCCAACCATTTCATGACCTCCTCTAAAATGAGGTTCTTTTGGCTCCCACATTCGAAAATGAATTACAGTGTAGAACCCTTCACGCACATCTGTCAGTCGAATAGGAACTCCGCCTCTTCTTGATCTTCATGGTCAATCTTATGGATCTTGGTAGTGGAAACAATGGCCCTAAGCTCTGGATCAATTATCTTCTTCCCTTTGTCATTCGCCTTGTTGATTTCTGACCTAAAGTCAGAACATGCGTTATACTGAGAAGCCTTCAGTTTGGCCAACAATGATTGCCTGGCCTGACACTCACTTGCGTTGTGAGTGAAGCTCTTATGAGACTCACACCACTTTCCCATTTCCTTCTCTATCTTCATGGTGTTGTTATTTTCTTATGGATTCAATGGGTTATCCTGGGTCCCCTTGCCTTGGCGTTTCCCTATGCTCTGTGGTTTGTGGGTGCCTTTCCCTTGTTTCACATTCATAGATCCAAAGTCTCGCTTTTTCTATTTAAGCTTCTGCTCAATCTTAACAATGTATCGGTACGTCGTGCGAAGCGACGATATGTCTAGGAACTCCATGTCATCTTGAATGTACCTATGTAGGCAGCCATGGTACTTGATTATTAAATGTTTCTCAAAATCTTTGATACCAAACTTTTTATGCGAAGGGTATGAAAAACATTTGTAAACTCCAACAAGTCTTGGTCCCTTCCCTTTCACAGCATTGTCGACTTTATGTATTTATCCTCAAATCTATCGACAGGGTAGTACTACTCCTTGATGGAATCTTGGAATGAATCGCAAGTGGGTTCAGCCAAAAATAGTGAGGGCATATTTTCATGCTTCTGCTCACAGTAGGTTTTCGACCAATCGTTCAAATGGGTGGAAAATTTGAGAAGAGAAAAAGTAATCTTTTCCTGGCTAGAAAAATAATGAACAAAAAAATATCCTTCTAGAAGATTTAACCATTTATCTATGATGTCTACATCTATATGAATCTCAAATATGTGAATGTTAAAGTTAACTTCTACCTTAAAGGGTGTGGCGCTTCCCGAGCAGCTGCTAGAGGTAGATGCGTCACCTCTGGGTAGCCGCTAAAAGATCTAGGAAAATTTTTCTATCATCACATTCCTTTGTCACTCGAGAGCTTCTTGAAGCAATATTTTGATAGGGTCTCCTGAGCCCTCATATTTCTTGTCTTTTTCGATGGGAGGTCATCGGTATTTGTGAGGAAGGTCTTGTGAAGGTTCAACCAGTTGAAGACCTAACTCCTTATATCTCGACCTCGTTGGGGACGTGCAAAGAAACACAGAGAAAGAGCAGACCACTCTGATACCACCGATCTGAATTAAAACAAGAGTGTAAAAAATTATAGATATAACCATAAATACAAATATGCAACAAAAATAACACTTCATTTCATTAATATCAAATATTGAAATATGCTTACAAATAGATTGGAAAAAGGCTAGCTCGAGCAATGTTAGCTTTTCTCTGAGAAGAGATGTGGCAGCTACATTCCTCAAAATTATGTTCCAATGAGGCTCAAGGGCCTATATTTTATGTCAAAAACATAAGAAAACCCTAATCAACCAAAAGGCTAACCCCAAGAGATGAAATGACAAGTCTTTATGAGACCTGTTAGGGTTAGTTGGGTAGCCAACTTGCCATGGTCACAGCTTGGTCATATTATCTTCGTTTGGCACATACGATAACTTGTTGGAAATTTTCCTCCACACAGGCCTGTAGCAGACCTAAAAAAGACGTCATTTAAGGGGTCAAATTTGCTCCAGAAGTTTAGGACCCAAAAAATTGCTAAAAATAGTGAATGATGAAATAAAGAAGGAATCAATTAAAATCGACTAGAAGTCTATGTGGAATAGGTGGGAGGCCACCCATATCCACCAGGATCATTCCCCCCCCGTATGAATCAATGGTACCCATTTCCTACAAAGCCTCCATTAGGTGAGGTAATTTTTTTTGAACGTGGTCCCTCATGAGCCACTTGCCTTGGTGCATGAGTTGGCCAACTTTGACAAACCGATATAGTTAGATATTCTACTCGTGAGCGTTATTTACCTATGTGTCCATTATCCAATCAGTTGTGGCTTGTTCCATGTAGTCTGGATTTAACTTTGTTTGTGTTATATGTTCTACAATGTCTGATGTGTCCAGTAATGGTGGTAAGTATGGTTGAAGGCAATCCACATTTGAAACTAGGTGCAGAAAAAGGAATCAGGGAATGTTGATCTTAAAAGAATTATCTCCCACAACCTTGGTAATGGTGTAAGAACCATATTGGAGTGGTATGAGCTTCTGATGGGCTCTAAGAAGTCGTGCTTTTTGCAAATGCAACCAGACTTTGTCCCCCACCTGAAACTTGTGTGGCACTCGATGTTGATCATGTCACTGGTTATACTTGCCATTTGACTTTTGTAGGATGCCATGAACCAATTGGTCAATGTGCTAGATGCATTCGATAAATCTGGTCACCTTATCTACTTCGGGCAATACATGTGAGGATTATGTCTATGTAGTTGCCTGAGGCATGACAACATCAATAGGACACAATGGTTGAAATCCTAGACCCACTTGAAAGGGACTATGACCAATCGAGCTATGGAAAGCTCTATTATAAATATGTTTCACATATGGAAAACTCTCATCCCATGTTCAATTATTCTTGAAGTTGTACATGCGAAGTATGTGCACTATCCTCCTCTTGACGACCTTCATTTGGCCATCAGTCTAGGGATGGAAGGCAGTCAACTTGGTGAGCTTGGTGTCCAATAGCGTCCAAAGGCCTTACCAAAATGTGCTCTAGAACCTGCTATCCTGATCTAATATAATGGTCTACGGGATGCCAAAATGTACCCATACTCATTCAAAGATGAGTTTGGTAGTGTCCTTTACTGTGATACTCTTCTTGTAGGATGCCAATATAGCCATCTTAGAAAAAAATTCCACGACCACAAATACAAATTCATTACCATGTTTGGTAGAATGGAGGCCAGACATATAGTCCATGGAGATGGATTCCCATGGCTGGCTTGGAGAAGGAAGAGGAGTGTACAGGCCTTGCTTCTTGATGGATGGCTTGGCAATGGCAGAGGAAGTGCAGGATCTGATATATTTCCCAACATCTAGTCGGAGTTTAGGCTAATAAAAGTACTTTTGTAGTACAACCACAATTTTCTGCACTCGAAAGTGTTATGCGATTTGAATTTAGTGTACCTCCCAAATCAGTTTGGCATGCTTTCTTGAAGGAACACAAATGTGGCCCATGTAGCATAATAATTCGTATTGGAAGTGGAAATCAAGAACGTTCTTCCTATGTACCAGTATCTGGTATGTGGAGGTGAACTCTAGATCCTTTCCCTATATTTGAGGCCATTGAGAGGTATTGTGACCTTAAGGTTTGAGAACAATAGTTAGTGTTGCAACTCAGGGCTAGCTGAGGTAGTCTACAACATGATTAGTTTTGCAATTTTTCTATTTAATGTTCAAATGGAATTGTTGTAGATACGTAGACCACTTCTAATGGTGATAGTTCTGCAACTTGCCCTGTGTCTGTATAAGTTGAAGAGGTCGGTGATTAGTGTCGATGACCATCTCCTTCCCTATAATGTAGTGCTTCCACTGTTGGCAAGCTTGCAGGATGAATACACTTCTTTATCATAGGTGGTCTACTTCTAAATTGTAACAGAAAGTGTCTCACTATGATAGGCCACTAGATGCCTATGCTAGGTGAGGACTACACCAAAGCATTGTCTGAGGAGTCTGTCTTGATTTCCAATGGATTTTGCAAGTCTGAAAGTGTGAGTATCAGTGCAAAGCAGAGGTGCCACTTTAACTCAATGAACGCCTTCTATTGGGACTCGACCCAGGAAGAAATTTGTTTTTCCTCACCCATAGTAATCTGTCTCCAAGGCCAAGTGATATGGGAGAATCCCAAAACGAACCTCAAACACAAATTTGCGAGGCCGAAAAAGTTGTGAAGCTCCATTAGAGCGGTTCGGGCTCGCTAATCCCAAATGGCTTGGATCTTGGTCAGTTCCACATGCACGCCACACTCGCCTATTATGTATCCCAAGTATTGGACCTGGCTCATGCCAAAGGTGCATTTCTGCAATTTGGTACATAGTTTGTGTTGCCAAAGTGTTTGAAGGACTTGCCAAATAAGTTGTAAGTGTTCTTCCCAACTCTTTCTCAAGATGAGGATTTCATCGAGGTAAACCACCATGAACAATTTCATGAGGGGTTGCAAGATGTCCTCCATTAGCCTCATTAATTAGTAGGGGCATTTGTCAACCTAAAGATCGTAAACAACCATTCAAAAAGGTCTGCATTGGATTTAAAGTTAGTCTCCCATACATCTGTGGCCTTTTTTTTGGAACCTACTGATAACCAAACTTCAGATCAATCTTGTTGAAATACTTAGCCCCGTTGAGTTGTTTTAGTACGTTATCAATCCGTGAAATTGGATACCTACTCCTCACAGTGATTTTGTTGAATGATCGATAATCAATGCAGAGCCTCCACGTTTCATCCTTCTTCTATACTAGTACATGTGGGCACCCACAAGGTGAGGAAATTGATCAGATGCACCCTTTTTGCAGCAAATCCTATATTTTCCACTTGATTTTTTATTTTTCCATAATGCAGCGGTGATATATCATCCCGTTGCATAGAGGTGTTGTGGGATTTAGATCGATTGAATTCTTGACCTAACAATGCAAGGGTACCTGTGTGGGTGAGGTGAATATGTCCTTGTATTCTTCCATGACTGCATCCACCTACTTCTGTTGCTTGGAGGAAACCTTCCCAGTGGCCATGGACCTAACTACAACATCCCCATTACTTTTAGAGAGGATAAAAAAGAAAAAAAAATTCTGAGTCTCGAAGATGACCTTAGTGCTTTTCTTAGAAAAGATGAAAGGGATGGGGATAGGTGGGGCTATCTCCGGTATCCTGTATAGCTTAGAACCCAAAGAAATAATAATAGAGTGAGGTCTAGATTCATATGCAACATTTTGCTTCCATAATTATGGTTGTCTTAATAATACATCATAAAATTTAAGAGGTGAAACATCACATAGTACCTCATCCGTGAAGGGCTTGATATTGTAGGGAAGGCAGCACTGCTAGCTGACATATATATCTTGTCATTGGTGAAGCCACTCGATGGTGTATGATTGTAGATGTAATATAGTTGGTAGGCCTAGATGCTTCATTACCTCTATTGAAATGAGGTTATTTTGCCTCTGATTGTTGACAATGAACTGTAGTGGAGAACCCTTCAGCCACATTTGTGAGTGGAATAGGTGCTTCCCCTCTTATGAATATTTAGGCTCAATCGTATGGATATTAGTAGTGGACATAGTGGCGCTAGGCTTCACGTCAATGATATTATTACCTTTGTCATTCCCCTTGTTAGGTTTTGATTGAGTGTCGAAACATGTTTCGAACTCATAAGCCTTTAGTTCGGCCACCAGTGACCTATTTTCCCGACACTCACTTCTATTATGAGTAGATTTCTTATGGAACTTACACCACTTTCCCATGTTTTCCGTTTATTACAGCTTTGATAGGTTATCTTGGGTCGCCCCGACTTGAATTTGGCCTTGGCTCTACATTTTGGGGGTGCCTTTTCATTGCTTTGGATTCGCAGATCAAAAGTATCACTTTTTCTATTAAAGCTTTTTCACAATCTTGACACCTTATCAGTATGATGTGTTGAGCAAGGAGATGTCCAGCAACTCCATTTCATGCTGGATGTACCTATGTAGGCAACCATGGTACTTGATTACCAAATGTTTCTCTGAATATTTCATACTCAATGTCATTTGAAGGGTATGGAAAACATTGGTAAACTCTTACACATCTTGGTCCCTTCCTTGTTGTAGTGTGGTCCAGTTTATGTATTTCTCCTCATAGCTCTTGATAGGTTAGTATTTCTGCTTGATGGTATCCCGGAACAAACCCCAAGAAGATGTTGCCGAAAATAGTGAGGCCATGCTTTCATCCTTCTTCTCAAACTAGGTTTCCCACTAGTCCTTGACATGGGGTCAACTTTGAGAAAATAAAACGTAATTTTTTCCCTATTCTAAAAATCATGAACAAAAAAAAATCCTGCTAGAATATTTAATCATTTATCTACGGCATTTGCACCTATCTAACCCTCAAATATGGGAATGTCAAAGTTAACATGTACCTTAAAGGGTGTGGCACTTCCAGAGTAGCTGTTGGAAGTATATGTATCACCCCTGGGTAGCTTTTAAAGCATTTAGTAAAAGTTTTCTATCATCGCGTTCCTTCGTTGCTCAAGAACTTCTTCGATGAATATTTTGATAGGATATATTACCCCCTGATATTTGTTTTCTTTTTCCATGGGAGGCCGTTGGGATTTTCGATGCTCATCTCACAAAGGTTTGACTAGTTCTAGCCCTAGCTCCTTATATCATAACCTTGTTGGGGACATGAAAAGAAAAATAGAGAAAGATCAAACCGCTATGATACCACTGATTTGAATTTAAATAGGAATGCAACTAATTATAGATATAACCATAAATACAAAGATGAAGCAGAAATAATACTTCATTTGATTAATATCAAATACTAAAATATGCTTACAAATATAATGGAAATAAGACTTGCTTGGGCGATGGTATCTTATCTCCGAGAAGAGATTTAGTGGTTACATGCCTATCAATTGTTTTATAATCAGGATCAAGGGCCTATTATTATTTGAAAAGCATGAAAAAAGCTCTAAAAAACCAAAAACCTAACCCGAGGAGATGAACCACCAAGAGCTTATGGCCTCGTCGGGGTTAGTTGGGTAGCCAATTTCTCGAAATTATAACTTGGTCATATTATCTCCGTTCAGTGCATACGATGTCTTATTGTAAAGCTCTCTATGAGTACTACAAGTTTTTTTTTTCCCCCTCCTATGACTACTGTCTTGTAGCGGACCTCAAAAAAATATTGTTTACGGGGAGAAAACTACTCTGGAAGTCCACGACCCGAAAAAATCCTAAAAATAGTAAATGATGAAACAAGGAAGGAATCAATTGAAACCATTTGGAGGACTAAGTGGAATAGGTGGATGGCCTACCATATCCACCTAGATCAAAAAATTTAGAGATAGGGTGGTTAATTTTTTGTTGGAGAAAGAGAAGAATGATAGCCCCTATCTTAGTGAAAGACTTCCCCTACACTTTCCTTTCCCCTCTTATATGAGAAAACAATTTCTCCGAAGGAATTTACCTCTTCAGGTTTTTGCTACATGATCAATGTACTATGTAATTGTATGGAAAGTGAGGAGGGATGATGCTACTTAACTGATTGAGGGTGACTCAGAAGGTTCACCCATCCTTAGTTTATAGAACCTCATCTATTATGCATTGAAAACAAATTTGTAAACTTAACATGCTCAAGAGAAGAGGTGAATAATATTGAACACTTGTATCTACCTATGATATCATTTTTTTGGAGATGCTTGCATGCTAGAGATGGACTTCATAATATGGCGATCTTGAAGGTGTTCATTTCCTTTGTTTTCTTTGACACAGGTCTTCTTAGCTTGGTGATCCTTTCACTCTTAAAATTGTTGTGTATGCAGGTTTATTCACGGTGTCCCATCTGTTGGCAGACTGGGTGGAGGGCTTCCTTACAAGGATGTGTCCCTTCTCAATTTCAAAAATGGATTTGTGATACTCATGGTGGCTAGATCTTCTCCTCTGTCAGTGAAAACAATTTTTGTTGAATTCAATTGTAGCTGTATAGGCTGCTATAGGAGGAATCCTCTTCTTGGAGAAGCATTTAATTCCTCTTTGAGACCTCATTACTACATGTCAAATTGATGGAAACATTGATGACATAGCTTTTTCTGATTTGTTCATGTAAGGAAGAGTGGAATTAGAAGATGAATCTTGGCTAGATGGAGTGGATCAGTGATAAAACTGGTGTTAGGGGACCTCTATCAACCTTTACTAAAGAATACATGATATTTTGACCCCTTCCTCCAATCTGATCTGCCTCCTGTAGCATTCCAAGCTCCTCTTGTATCATTCTAGGATAGTCTCTAGTTGGATAATGGTTTTATCCATATCTCTTAAAAGATAGACTAGATTGACCTAAAATATTTTGAGCATGTTAACATCATTCTTATGCACATCCCCATAAAACATCTTGTATAAATGGATGCATGTATCTTGAGAAAAATTAACAATGGTTGTAGGTGATGGAGGTAGATTTATTGAAAAGTGTGCACTAGAATGTATTGAAATTGCTTAAGCATGTTACCATCATCCATATGCATCTACCAAAAAACAATCTTTCCCAATGGGTGCATGGTTTTCACGATATTAGAAAATCAATTTTCTTCTCTATGTATATTGGCCTCTTCTAGCAAAACAAAGCCCTCTTGTAGAATTTTGGGAAGATGAGGAAAATGTGTGAGAAAGTCTTGGGAATTATGGGTGGATGTTGGAAATGGATGAGGGTATCTATTGCCATGGATTTGGTCCTATTGGAGCATCTGAAAAAAGGAGGAGAAAGCCCAAGTTTGACTTCCTTTGACTAGAACTTTAAACAAATTTTTATTTTGGTGCTAGCTTGTTTTTGTTTCTTACACGGGTTAGAGATCACCTGCATTCAGAAGATGGAGATACATGCAGAAAATATTTTCTTTTCATTTTTTCATTTTTTTCTTTTAGGCCTACTACCTACCTTAGTGAAGTTTACAAATAGTAGGTCTCCCTATGCACCTCAAATGAGGTTTTCACGTAGAATATTTTATTTTTCTCTTTTTCCAACCCACTAACCATGTCATGGAGGTTTTCAATCAATGAGCGAATCTCAGGTGCCGAAAACGAGGTTTTCACATGAGATTTTAAAATTTCCTCCCATTTTTCATTTTCTTTTTATTTCTTTTCTTCTATCATACTGAACTTGAAGAAAAAAATTATTTCAAGTATAGGAATACTTCCAATGGAGCCATGTGCACATCAAGATGACACATGAGATCATTTGTAGGCTCAAAAGATACACTTTAACATGTTCCTAAACATAGGAGGCCAACTACTTTGATTGAGGTGAGATAAAAAATTTTTGAAGAAGAGTGTGTTGTTTCAACTTAATGACTATCTCGAACCATATTTCAATATATTTGTGATGGTCGTGGTCCATTTTTACAGTTGGATCTCTTTCTATTTCCTCTTCTATCATGACATTCAAATATTCCTCTTTTTTTATTGTTCTCTTGAACACATGGGGGATTTGATGGTAAACATCAGGGAATTTTCTCAATCTCTAATTCTCATGTCTACTCTTCATCAAGTGTCGCCCATTATTCTTTGGTCTTATCATTCAAATCTTCTTTTTTCTAAATGTTGTCCTTCAATAACATCAAGATAATATCTTTTTTCAATAATCTTCATGAGCTAAGATGAATACTATTTAGATCAAGAGGAGATGTTTGGAACTGTTGTACCTCAACATTGTAAGTGGGTTGAGCTCTTTCATTATGTGGGTTTGGAAATGGTGGTACAGGTAGTTAAGTCCGAGTGGATCTTTGAGATGTATGCTGTCGAGATTTTGGTGGAGCTGGAGGTGCATGGTATGGATAAGATGGAGTTGGGTATGGAGGATATCGAGGAAAATATTGAGGATGTTGAGGATTTCTCCCATAAGGTCCTTTCTAACCTTGTTGCCAATATTGGTTTTCAGGTTGAGATGGCCAAGGTTACCAAGGAAAGGGTGTGTTCCAATTACTTTGATATGTATGTGCATGATCTAGGTGGATATTGGTGGCCACCTGCCAAGTCAACTTGGAACCCCACCACTATTTCTTTTAGCTTTTCAGTTTCCTTAATTGTAGAACGATTTACTATTTTTAGCATCTTTCTGGTCCTGAACTTCTGGAGCTTTTTTGAGGCCCCAAGTACATTTTTTTGGAAAACTAGGAGCAACATGGGTATGTGGACTGATGTTGCTCTTCCCAAAGATATATTTCTCAGATAGTTCTTTCTACTGAGATATTGTGCGTCTGAAATGGATATCGTATACCAAAGTTACAGCCCCAGGAAGTTCATGTACCAATTTACCCAAACAGGGCCCATGATTTGGAGCTTCATCTTCTAGAGTTAGGTTTTCGGATGTTTAGGCTTTTCCATTGTTTCTCAACAATAAATAAGCCTTCGAGCCTCATTGTAACATAGTTCAGAGTCATGTAGCCACCACATCTCTTCTTAGAGATTAGCTACCATCGCCCTAGCTATTTTATTTCCATTTCTATTTGTAGGCATATTTCAGTATTTTATAGTAATGAAATGAATTATTATTTATGTTGCATCTATGTATGTATGGTTATATCTATAATTTTTTGCATTCCTATTTAAATTTAGATCAATGGTATTGTCTAGTCAATTTAACGTCTTAAATTGCTCTACATAAATTATCAATCCGGGTATCGTAAACTGATGAAGTGTGGTGCACTATATGTGCTTAGTTAACCTTTCTCTTACTTCGTTTTTTATAGTTTATGTTGTTTTTGGGGTTTTGTTCTTGTTGGTTTTCTAAAGTGTCAATCAAAATAAAATGCAATAACCAAACAATGAGCTAATGACTATGAGACCCAGTATCCTTGCTGCTTCAACAAAAGGATAAGATGATTCTATCATGTCATTAGTTCAATCAAATTAAAATGCAATAACCAAACAATGAGCTAGTGACTATGAGACCCAGTATCCTTGCCGCTTCAACAAAAGGACAAGATGATTCTATCATGTCATTAGTCATTAAAAGGCATTGTGCATCACTAATCTACAATCAACTTGAAAGCAATTTATGTACAACTAATATACATAAGCATAACAAAATTAAATGCAAAATTAAATGACAACTATACAAGTTAGGGGCCCCTCTGCCACCTATGAAATCAAAGCAAAATTGAACACACTTGCATGAATTAAAATTGCATGAATGAAAAATCTAATCTATCAAACTTGAAAGTAATCAAATCAAATCAAAGCAATATT
The DNA here is from genome assembly GCA_000404065.3 of Pinus taeda. Classification (NCBI taxonomy): domain Eukaryota; kingdom Viridiplantae; phylum Streptophyta; class Pinopsida; order Pinales; family Pinaceae; genus Pinus; species Pinus taeda. The sequence continues at coordinate 36,800 of APFE030794868.1, forward strand.
TACAAAATGAAATCTATTCTACCTTACATTCTACAAAGCAATATTTACAAAATGAAATCTACTCTACCTTACATTCTAATGTGCTCCATGACATCTACTCCACATCTCCTTCCATGTTGAGAACATCAAAGCTTTATTCAAATTCTTCAAAAGTACAAAGTACAACAAATTTCTCCAAAGCTTTCAAAAGCCATCAAGGAAGAACTACAATCTTAAGAACTAGGGACTAAAAAGACTAACAAAT
>APFE030794868.1:42899-159140 GCA_000404065.3 Pinus taeda
ATCTACTTCACATCTCCTTCCATGTTGAGAACATCAAAGCTTTATTCAAATTCTTCAAAATTACAAAGTACAACAAAGCTCTCCAAAGCTTTCAAAAGCCATCTCACAAGCTAACAAGCTTAAGAACTAACAAGCTCTAAACTAATAAGCTCTAAGCTAACAAGATAACGAATGAAGGAGAAAGATCTTCTATTTATAAAAAAAGATGAGAAGCCATCTCATTAATGAGAGTCCATGAATCTCTCCCTCTACCTCTAGAGTCCTAATCAAAATAGGAACTGATAAGACACATGTCTTTTTAGAGTTACAATACAATTAAGAGATGTGACACATATCCTCATGATCCCATGATTCTTTCCACTCAAATTCGAATTTGGCCTTAGAGTGCCACATAAGGGTCTTCTAGAAGCCTCCTTTCAACCTACACATGTCAACAATCTCAACCCATTGGTTAGGTATAAGTTTATGCACATTATTTCCTAATTTTTAACCACAAATTCACTTAAAAGGCTTAGAATTAATAAAGATTGGAAAAACATAAATGTGGCCCAATGATAATGAAAGTGGGATGAATGTGGTGACATAGTAGTGAAATGGAGGTGAATGGAAGTGATCTAATGGACATAATAGTGAAAGTGTAATGGAAATGAATGACATTTTCAAGACTCAATAGGTATCAGAGTGGTCTACTCTTCCTCTGTCTTTCTTTGCATGTCCCCAACGAGGTTGAGATATAAGGAGTTAGGGATTCAACTGGTTGATCCTTTGCAAGACCAGCCTTAGAAATCCTAACGACCTTCCATGGCGGATGAACAGAAAAATGAGGGGGTAGGAGATCTTATTAAAGTCTTGCTCGAAGAGGTCCTCGAGTGACAAAGGAATGCGATGATGGACAACTTTGCTCAGATCCTTCAACAACTACCTAGGGGCAACAAATCTACTTTTAGTAACTACTATGGAAGTGCCACACCCTTTAAGGTACAATTTAACTTTGAAATTTCCATATTTTAGGGTCAGATAAATGCAGATGTCATAGATAAATGGCTAAATCTACTAGAAGGGTACTTTTATGTTCATGATTTTCCTGGCCAGGAAAATATTATTTTCGCTCTTCTCAAGGCCACCCCCCACATCAAGGACTGGTGGGAATGCTACTGTGAGTAGAAGGATGAATGTAGGGACTCACTATTTTCAACTGCACCCACTTGGAATTCATTCCGTACTACCATCAAAGAGTAGTAATACCTTCTCGTAAGCTATGAGGATCAATACATAAAGTGGACCATGCTGCGGTAGAGAAGGGACCAAGACATGCTAGAGTTTACCAATGTTTTCCATACCCTTCACACAAAGTTGGGTATCAAGGTTTTAGGGCAGCATTTGGTACTCAAATATCGCAGCTACCTAGACAAGTATAAAGAGGAAGAAATAGAATTCTTGAACATATACTTTCTCAGCATGGCATACTGATATGCCGTCAAGATCGAGAAAAAGTTTAAACAGAAGAAGTGAGACTTTGGATCTTCGAATCCAAAGCAAAGGAAAGGTTCCCCCAAACCACAGAGTAAAGGAAAAAGAAAAGGTTGGGCAACCTAAGACAACCCACCAAATCTGCAAGCAATGAACAATGCTACAAAGCCAATAAAGGACACAGGAAAGTGGTGTGAGTTCCATAAGAGCTCCACTCATAACACAATTGAGTGTCAGGCCAAGCAGTCACTAGTGGTCGAGCTAAGGGTTTTAGAATCAGATACATGTTCTAACTCTGAGTCAAAACCCCACAAGGGGAATGACAAAGGGAAGCAGATTATCAATGGTGAGCCCAATGCCACCATTGCCACCACGAAGATCCAGAATGAGGAACCCGAAGATCCAGAGGAGGAGGAGCATCCCTTCCACTTCCAAATGTGGCTAAAGGGCTCCCTGCTAGAGTTTGTTGTCGAGTGTGGGAACCAAGAAACCTCATTTCAGTAAAGGTCATAAAGTGGTCGGGCTTACCTGCCATAGAACATCCAGAACTATACACCATCAGGTGGCTTCACTAAGGATGGGATCTTTGTGTGAGCCAACATTGTCACCTTCCATACAACATCGAACCCTTCACGGATGAGGTATTGTGTGAAATTTCTCCCCTTGATGTTTGTGATGTATTATTAGGACAACCATACTTGTGGAAGCAACATGCTATGTATGAATCAAGGCCCCATGCTATTATTCTTACTTTGGGAAATAATTTGTACAGGATAATGGAGGTAGCACTGCCTACTGCCATCTCTTTGGTTACTACAAAACAATTCAGTAATCTTATTTCCAAAACCAAGGAATTTGTTTTCCTAATGATCGCCCTCAAGGAAAGAAGGAGACAGTTGCGACGACCTCCAGATATGGCCCCTTCGGAGGACAACTACGTATGGACAAGGTCATGGAGGAGTATGAGGAAATCTTCACCTCCCCTGCCGGGGTTCCTTTGCACTATCAAGTCAAGCACTCCATCGATCTAACCCCAGTTGCATCGCTACACAATGGACCAATCTAGTGGTGCTCTGTTCTGGGGAACGATGAAATCAAGAGGTAGATTCAGGAGTTGCTGCAGGAAGGTGACATCCGTCTGAGTTCATCACCCTGTGGGAGCCCAATTTTGTTGGTACAGAAGAAGGATGGGACTTGGAGACTTTGCATTGACTATCAGGCGCTGAACAAGATCACTGTCCATAATAGGTAAACGATCCCATGGATTGATGACCTCCTAGACCAACTAAAGGGGGGGAAATATTTAAGAAAGATTAATTTGAAGTTATGGTATCACTAGGTACCAATTGAACCCTTCGATGTATGGAAGACTGACTTCAAAGCCAAGTGGGGCCTTTCTAAATGGTTGGTTATGCCTTTCGGATTGACGAATGCTCCTGCAACCTTCATGAGCCTAATGGATGACATCTTGTGACCATTCACCAACTCATTTGTAGTGGTATACTTGGATGACATCCTAATAGTCTGTCAAAGTTGGGAAGAGAACCTCCACCACATCCGACAGGTTCTCTAAACACTATGGTAACACAAGTTATGTGCCAATTTGGAGAAATTCACTTTTAGCATGACCCAGGTTCAGTATCTAGGATACATTATTGATGATGGGGGTGCTTGTGCATCCAGCCAAGATCCAATTCATTCAAGATTGGCCATCTCCAACCACTCTAACAGACATTCACAGCTTTCTAGGTCTTGCCAACTTCTACCGCAGCTTCGTGTTGGGATTTTCTCATATCACTTAGCCCTTGATTCAGGTCACCAAGGGAGGAGTGAAAGAAAAATTGTTTTGATATGAATCTCAACAAAAGGAATTCACAGAGTTAAAATATCGCCTATGCTCAGCAGCAGTGCTTGTATTACCATACTTGCAACAACCATTTGATGTTGAGACAGATGCCTTTGACTATGCTATTAGGGTATTCCTTACTCAAAATGGGAATATAGTCGCATATCATACTGAGACACTTTCAGACACAGTCTGGAAGTATCTCGCTTATGACAAAGAGATGTATTCCATTATGTAGGCCTGTCGACAATGGAAGCATTACATTTTGGGGAAGGAAACAATCATCCACATAGACCGTCGAACCCTATAGTTCATACAGACCCAAGGGAAATTCCAAATGATGATCATCAAAAGCGGTCCACATACCTGCAATAGTTCAATTTGAATATAAAGTATAAAAAGGGTAGCACCAATAATGCTGCAGGTTGCCTCAATCAACGACCGATCATGGAGTTAACCACCATTCTCAACTCTTGTGGGCACAAGAATTTTGATTGGCCACTTCTTTGCAAAAGTGACCTAGAATTCGACCACACATAATATACACTCTTGGAGGATCTGCATTTTCCATATTTTCACCTCCAAGATGCCGTGTTATGCCACCTAGGTCACCTTTGTGTTCCTTCAAGCGAGTGTGCCGAGATGATGGAAGCACACTGCAGTTGGGCTGCTCAACATTTTGGGGTTGAGAAAATGGTGGCAATACTCCAACAATATTTATATTGGCTGAATTTTTGATAGGATGTCAGGAAGTACATTAGATCATGCATTGCCTATACCATTTTCAAACCGACCATCAAGAAGCAAGGCCTCTATATCTTGTTTCCTGCCCCTAGTCAACCTTGGGAATCCATCTCCATGGATTACATGTTGGGTCTTCCTTCTACTAAGCACGTAAATGACTGTGTTTTTTTGGTTGTCAACAGGTTTTCAAAAATTGCCATTATAGCGGCATGCAAGAAGAATATCACAACAGAAGCCACCGCTAAACTTTTTCTTGAACGAGTGTGGGTACACTTTGGGATCCCATAGTCTATCATCTCAAATAAGGACAACAGGTTCCTTAGTACATTTTGGTCCAGTCTTTAGTCGATGTTAGACACCAAACTCACTAAGTCCACAACCTTCAACCTCAAATTGATGTTCAGACTAAGGTTGTCAATAGGATGATCGTACACATTCTGCACATGTAGAACTCAAAGAATCCACACACATGGGATGATAGCCTCCCCTATGTTCACCACACCTACAACTGAGCTCTCCACTTTTCCACTGGCCACAACCCTTTTCAGGTGGGCTTCGAGTTCCAACCACTATGTCCCATTAATGTGGCCATGCCATTTGCAGCTACTCATGCAGATTCAGCTCATGTCCAGTCCGAAACAGATAAGGAAAACAACTTCATTGACCATACCCAACATATTCGCTAGCAGGTCCATGACATTCTAGAGAAATCAAATGCCAAGTACATGAAGCAACATGATCAACATCAGGTGCCACACAAGTTTCAGGTGGGTGATAAATTCTGGTTGCATTTGCAAAAGAAACGGCTTACCAGAGCATATCGGAAACTCAAACCACTCCGATATGTTCCTTAAACCATTACCAAGATTGTGGTAGACAATGCATTTGATCTCAACATTCCCCCATTCCTTGGCCTGCAACCATTATTCAATGTGGACCGCCTTCGGCCATACTTTCCACCATTACTAGACACATCCAACATTGTAGAAAAACTCACACCCACAGAGTTAAATCAAGATTACATGGAACAAATTCCAGCTAATCAGATCATGGACACATAGATCAAGCACACTCACCAAAAAAATATCCAACTGTATCGAGTTGCCAAAGCAGGCCAACTCCTTCGTCAGGGCAAGTGGCTCACCAAGGACTAAGTTTAGTAGAAGTTTCCTCATCTCATGGAGGAACTCAATGCAATGGGGACCATTGTTTCGTAATCGGGGAGGAATGATCCAAGTGGATATTGGTGGCCACTCACCAAGTCTACTTGGACCCCTACCATTTTTTCTTTCAGCTTTTCGATTTCCTTAATTGTAGCACAATTTAGTATTTTTAGCAAATTTTCAGGTCCTGAACTTCCAGAGCCATTTTGAGGCACTAAACGACATTTTTTTTTTGGAAATTGGGAGCAATGTGGGTGATTGGATTGATGTTCCTCTTCCCAAAGTTGTATTTATTGGATAGATCTTTCTAACAAGATATTATGCATGTCAAACAGAGATCTTATGCGAAAGTTACGAGCCCGGGAAGTTGATGTATCAATTTACCCAAACGGGGCCCACAATTTGGTGTTTCATCTTCTAGGGTTAGGTTTTTGGATGTTTAGGGTTTCCCATTGTTTCTAAACAATAAATAGGCTTTCAAGCCTCATTGTAACACAGTTAAGAGGCATGTAGTCACCACATCTCTTCTCAGAGATAAGCTACCATTGCCCTAGCTAGTTTATTTCCATTTCTATTTGTAGGCCTATTTCAGTATTTTTCAGTAATGAAATGATGTATTATTTCTATTGCATCTCTATATGTATGCTTATATCTATAATTTTTTGTGTTCCCGTTTAATTCAGATCAGTGCGTAGCCTTGAAATTCTGAATTATGTTTTTGCATCATACCCGGTTGACTAAGATGCCATGGTCCTCTTGGAGCTACATAACATAACTGCTTTAGTGATTGAATTTCTTCATTTTCATCTTGGTAAAATTCCTTCAACCTTGAAAACAATGGGAAATATTTAATAGCATGTGACTCTACATGGAGAACACAAATATCAGCATCTTCGTTTTCATCATCTTGCATTCTTAACATTTATACTAGTTCACTTAGATTGCTAAGAATTTATGTATTAAACTCATGAAACAAATTTCCACATTTAGCCTGACTTAAGAATCTTAATGTTGATTTACTTACTCTTGACCTTCCTCTTGATATGTGATTTCATGTTTCACATATTTATTTAGATAATAATTGGTATACATCACCTCTAATCATGAGATCAAGGAGATCACTCCACTCATCCCTAATTGTTCTAAGTAAGAGGGTTTTTAGTGTGTCAGATCTTAAATGATGTATTTTTTCCCTGTTAGAATTATACATGAACCTCTCTATTAGATCCTCAAGGCTCTCATCTTCTTTTTGGTTCATTCTAAATATGTCTTCTTTAAGATCATGATCCTTATATTTTTCTAGAAATATATTTTGCATATCATTCCATGATCTTATTGAATTAGTCCCTAAAGTCATGAACCATTTAAGAGCTATATCCTTCAATGTTTCCAGAAAAAATATCAATTATTGAGTGTTTAGTAAGTAACCATAAGATCTACAAATAATTTCCAATTGAAAGAGAAAGGTTTCCAAATCCTCTGACCTCATAACATGGAAGTTGGGAAGCAAATATGGAGGGATGTTCTTCATATGAACACTGAAATCTATATCTTGAATTGGAAATCCAAGAGAATATTTTCATTTTTATCATCTCCATCCATTTCTTCTATCTTCTATGCAACCTCTTCTTCTTCTACCTGCAAAAGTGGATGGTGATGTGTTTCTTACTGCACCACATGATCAAATGGGGGCGTTGGTATTGGAGAAGTAATTTTTTTCTAATAAGAATTCTAATGCGATGCAGTTTTCGGATTTTGAAATGAAATATGAATAATGGAATTTTCTTTCTTATACAAAGTAAAATAAATGAATCAACTATGGTAGAAAATGGTGCATAATTTGACACCTCCCTCATAATGATGCCAAAAAGTGATGAACCTCAATGTTGCAACAAGAATGTTGCAACTCCTAAGGGTACAAACTTAAACTTTATCAACCCGGGGTTCATACAAACTTAAACGGTGTTGGCACTATATGTGCAACATGCATTGTGTCGTTATTTCATTGATTTAATGAAGTGAATGTCATAAAATCTAACGTAAACTAGTTATAGAAATAAACCATTCTAATCTAATTTCAAACAAATCAAAGAAATTATTCTACTTGTAAATGGAAATCATTAGTCTAATTGAAAATTTATTGGAAAGAATAAATTTAATCTATAACACATAACTAGGAAATTTAGAAACTAAGTACTTCAATTTCATTAAAGAGTTTCAAATGTGAAAATTGCTCCCTAGCTCGATTTGTTGTTTTTTGCTTCTAGTGGAGGAAGGAGGGGTCTAGAGTGGTCCTTAGGTCTTCCTAATCATGGATTTAGATCATAGGGGTCATTAATCATTTATAATAAGTGTTAATACCAAAAAATATTTTCATACACCCGTTATTACAATCTGAAAGACATTAAAAGTTTCCAGTAGAATACACAGGTGGACATTTTTCCATCCAAATACATTATGAAGATTTAAAAATCAAAAGTTCTCCCAAGTTCCAAAGTTTATAAAGGAATTCAATTAAGGCCATGCCTATATTTCTCTAATAAATGTGACAATGTGGATAAAGCTCTAAAAGCCGCATGATTGTAGAAAAGATGTCTCAGTAGTCTAGGATCACTCTACACACTTGGAATCGATTTTATGGCATGAGATCGAACTAGTACTGTGGAATTTGAGTTACCTTGGAGAATTATAGACCTAAATGGAATCCTCTTGTGTTTCGCATGTCCCTTTATCATATATGTAACAATAGAGGGAAGAGGGATTCAAAAAGCTCTATATAGAGAGGCCATGGGAGAGCCAAAAAAAGAGACATTGTTATATTGGCCAAATTGTTGTTTGAGCAAACCACCATTCCATTGTTGAAACCAAGGAAGTGAAGTGCACTAGCATGTTGGCCAAATTTCTTCTAAGAAACCCAAAATCTTAGTGAGTGAAGAGGAATCCAACCTTTGGAGAGTCTTCACACTTCATTTAGAGATAGGATAACTTGCAAGCAGATTGAGGAAAAGAAACTCACTTGCTAAGGAGTGTTTAGCACCATATCTCAAAGAATTATATTCAAGTGTCTAAGTTTCTAATTGTATTCAACCTCTACCACCAAAAATCAATAAAGGGATATTTTTCCATGTATTATTGATTTTTTTTCTCCATTTGAGCATTTTTTTTTATGCACCTTTTTTATTAATTTTATGTTTATGTATGCATTGTTTCCACTATTTACAATCATGTTGTGTTTATTTAAGTCTATGCACTAACAACTCCAACATTGACTGTGATTCTTTGGAGGTAACAATCCACTACTAAGGGGGTGTTTTTTGATACACATGTGCTCCAAAAGAAACTACAAGGTGATCTTCGCCCATGTTTTTTTTTATTTGATAGATGTGAAGCGCTCATCTATTTATGCAAAACCTGCACGAAAAACATAAAGATAAGAAAAGCCTTGCATTTTCCATTTTTCTTAGGTGATTGGAAACCTTTAATGAATTACCCTCACCTATGCATTTTGTGTTTTCTATTTAGTACCCCCAGTTTCTTGAATGAACCCTAATTCATCAAGCAATTAGTATTTGCAACAAATACCCACATAGCTTAATTACGGAGAAAAGTAGGTGGCCAAAATCCACATATGTTTTCAAACTATTTTTCTTAAAATTATACAAATCACATAGCTTAATTAGTGAAGCAATTAAGTGGCCCGTTATCCACGAATCTTTCTACTAACCAAAGCATTTTTTGGGACTAGGAGCAAATTTTACTAGAGAAATTAAGTAATCTCTTCTTCCTTTGTGTCCCTTAGACAAACCTTGGATTGCATATGAAAACCTTCTCAAAAAAATTTGAATTTCCATCTCCCTCATTAAGCTCCACTTGGTTTAATAGAAGAAAAGTAAGTGGCCCATAATCCACAAATATATTTATTTTTTCCATGAAAGGAACAACCAACACTTTGTATGCTTATCTTGCATCACACACTAAGCCTTCATGCATTTTGTACTCAAGGATCATCCAATTTTTGGGTCCTTGGTTACACAGTCTATTTTGGCTTACAAAGTCACTCCATACGTGAATTCAACTTCTTTAAAAACAACAATAACTTGAAAAAATTAAATTTCCTCATAAGGGCCACCAAAAAATTTATAGTTCAGGTTACGACCGTTGGTGGTACGCATCCCATAAGCCTCCATGGTCATGTTACACCATTGAAACATAGCTTATGAATTTTTAGGGAGCTTAAAATCCTTCAATCATCCAACAGAAAACAAAGATCGAGCATGGAAGAGACCTGATTTAGAGGGGGTTTAGCTTAGGTCCAGTGTGTGCATACTCTTAGGGGCTACCTGACCCATCTAGTACTCGGTACTGGTAACCGATTACCAAGAAGATAAAGAATCTAATGCTCATCTGGGATGAAGGTACTTAGTGACCAAATCTAGGGCATCCATTCCCTATAGGTGATGGTGGAGATATCACTTGAGCCTCATTACCATTACCTTGGTTGATTCCTTGGCTGCTAGAGGATGCCACCAATTCTTTTAGGATATTTTCCTAGGATCCATCAGATGATATTTCCGCAAGACCTAGTTACTTTGAGTGTAGACAAGAAGATTAGGTCTTTGTAGCACTCTTTATCATACACAACAAACACAAACCTTTTTCTTGTTTGCTTGATCACATAGTTTAAATTATAGGAAAATAAGCCATTTATAGTTTCTCTTTTCTTTATATATGTTATCCAATTACATTGGTATTTATCTCCTTCCCTCACTAAACACAAATTAGAACACACTCTAAATCGACATGATAGGGGACCCCATGACTCCTTGTCGATCTATACATTTTTTAGACCTCCCCCCATTATTGGGAGGTGTGCTAGGACTCCCACCATTTAGGTGAAGAAGACGTCACTCCACCACCATTATTGAATCTTCCTTTATCGTTGCATCTTTTATTAGAACTCCTCCTTAGAAAATTCCACCCTTCATCACTCCAGAAGGGTCCCAGCATGATAGTCCCTTTAGGAGCACACACACCTCTCCTTCGGACAGTCCCTAAGATACCCATCGTGGTAATTCTCCTGTGACATCCCCACAGATTACTCTATTGCATATAGCTATCAAGAACCATTTTGCGATGGTAGGTAATGCACAAATCATGTTCTTAGATTTGCTAAATCTCCCATATTTAAGCAAGGTAACCAATGACCTGGTTGAACATGGCCAAAATTAGCTAGATATGCCCACAAAGGTCCGTTGGGATATTCCAAAGTTTGAGGGAAAGTAGGGTGAAGAACTAGGGAATCATTTCATGAATTTTCACCTATGGTGTTCATCTAATAGTATCAGAAAAGATATTATTAGATTACAACTATTTCAATGCACCCTAACAAATGTCGTTGTAAAATCCTATATAAATGAGCTCTATGTATCTCATGGAACCTTTATCTCATTAGCTACTTATTTCCTTAATTTCTTGCAACTCCCGGTCCTTCATGATTTGGGTTTGGAACTCCTAACCAAATTCAAACAAAGAAAAGCTACACACATCTCAGATCATATCCATGAATGGTGGAAACGACATAGACTATGAAAAACTAACTTTGAAGATAAAGTCCTCCTGAAAATTTTCTTGAGATCCCTCACCCCTAAAATCTCTAAAGACATGGAAAAAAAATTCCCACAAGACGAGGAAGAGGCAATGAGTAAAGCCCAAAAATTGGAGCTTATCTATAACCAATCTGGCTAGATTTATCATGTGCTCACAGACACCCCATGCCTGCAGTCTTATCGAGAAATTGCAGGCACATCCAATACTACTGAAGGACTAATTAGGGCACTATTGCAAGGAAATCACATTTATAATTATTGATATCCTACATATACAATTAATGGCCCACCATATGATGCTACACCACCATTTCAAAATACATGGTGTTGTAATGGTTAACCTGTAGCTATGCATAATATATTCAATAGGGTTAACCAACACTAGCCCCCGAAAGGTGGCTCATATCATCCCCCTCATGGAAATAAATACTCCTATTGGAGTACATATAAGACGTTTCTTCCCTCGAATCAGTGCATTAACCAGGGACAAGAAACCCAATATTCTTCTTTCCAAACACCACAATAGAATATCCCACCAAAGAAAAATAATGCATGTGTGAATCTAGTGTAACCTTGTCTCACTTCACTGCAACAATCAAACTAACAACTGATTTTGGTTGATCCTTCTAACAATTCCAGGAAAATACCTAAAATTAATCCAAAAGGAGAACATGAGAAGGGAGACAGCAATCAGTAGCAACCCCCGAGGGCATCGAGAAGGGATAACCCTAGTAGGAACCAAAACGAGTGCACGACCAACAATAAATCGCAAAAACAATACAATAACACTAGTCTCCAGGCTAATCATGCTATCTACGAGGAGTACATCCATTATACCCATCACTGTCCTCAACTTATTGATTTAAAAGGAAACAAGATAGTAGGGGGAAAGGCGGCCAACAAACTGCAGTCGTGCAAGACCCCTTCCCCCATCAGGGAATTGTTAACACACAACAACAAACTCCTCAAGATCACCCATCTAGTGGGAACCTCAATGATGCTCCTAACCATGATATGTTCATGATAGGAGAAGATATCCTCTTACAAACATGGAGTTGAACTTATGAAACTCACCCAGAGCCCAAGCCGTCCACCTCATCTATTGCAATACCTATTGGATTGTTGATCATCACGTGACCTTTCATAAAAATGGTCAAAAGGTCCTTACGACGCGCATGACACAACTTAAAGGATAGACATATCTACAACATAGTCCATGAATTTTGTCAATCGCCCTTGGCTATGTCAGCACTTGAAGTCCTCCAAATATTCCCAACCCAATGGAAAGCCTTACTTTCCCCTCTAGGTGTAATCAAACCATCTGATTATTTCCTAATGGTCTTCGACTTGGATAAATTTGTATGCTTCTCATTTTTTGGTGTTGAGACTACAAAATCCACCTCACTAGTGGTAGCACCACCGATGGTGTAGATTGATATAATCTGTACTTCGTCAACCCCACTTGGTTCTACGACATGAACCAAAGAATCATATTATTGTTTGCCACCCAACACAACCAGGTCTAAACCTGAGCTTCAAGCCCTGGTGCAACCCAAGTCAAAACTAGCTAATATTTTTCACTTAGATGAAGATATTCTAGAAGCCATGATGGAACTTGAATTTCCTTGGGATACCATGCAACATCGTTAATTTTTTCTACCCAGAAAAACATTTACTCCTGACAATGCACAAAATCACGATATTTGTGCCATTGAATCAAAATATTTCCTCCTCACACGAAAGGTCGATTTGTTCAATAATCCCATCCCATCACCTGATGTATTTAAGGAAGGGAATATGTCTAATGTTTCACCTACCATCAAGGTAAATATTTCAATTAAATTATCACTTTTGAGGAGATCTTGTTGGTGGAAACATGCTCCCCAGAAGAGGTAACGTCATATGAAGCCCTGTCTCCAGAATATACGGACATTTCTGCATGGTCATATTCTAAAATGCCTTGTATCAACCCTTCAGTCATGGAGCATGACACCAAAATGTGCCATGATTCTTAACAAGTTAGGAAAAATAAATTTCAGCTTCAATCATTCAGAGAACCCAACAGGTGCGCCTACCTATGTTTATCATACATACTTCTTTCCAGTTTGCATATTTTGATAGATGAATTTTTTGACTTAGGGAATTGGATTTCAAATTTGTAGGATATAAACCTATTCATAGAAATCTCATTCCCTCAGTGATAATCGATAGTTAAGGTATCATCCTCCACTCAACATGATAGGCTTCCTCCACCGCCCTTCATATCTTTCCATCACATCTTTGATATTAACCATAGCGTTCACCATCTCAACCATGCTTACCATCACCTTCTACCTACACATGGTAAGAATCAACATTAGCCAATAGAGCCCCACCTGCATGGATCACCGTAGTTCATAGTCCACTTCAAACTATTGGTATCCACGTTCACCCCCCAAGGCCTAGGAGTCATTTTACACACATGTATCAAATATCAACTTCCTACTTCTCTTGTTTGCACCTTTCTTTCTTCCTCTACTCTTGGGCCACCATCCTTAATCACAAATAGATTGAACCACATGCACCACCTTATGCTACATTGTGCCTAACATCCACCCATATCCTATAACCCATATGTATAACATCATCCGCCTCACCAACCTGACACAAAGACCAATCAATGGGGTCCCCACCCTTAGCAGATACATTCCACCTTCACATAGGTTACTATCATCATGGGGCACCCATCTCTATGGTTGTACATCCAAACCAACCCATATTCTTTTGGCAAGTGTAAAAAGATTTTTTCAAAAAAAAAAAAAAACTCCCATCCACATTTGATTTTTACAATTCATGGCCTTTTCCCACCTATAGTCTCTAATCACCTTTGGTCACATATCATCAGAAAATCACCTGCATTTTTTACATCCATGAAAAATCACTTACTCCCATTCTAGAAATGCTATTGACTCCAGGATCATCAGAAAGCACATTTTTTACTGTCGCCATTTTCATATCAAGCTCTGACCTCAAAATAGCTATCTGTATCCTCCAATATTGATAGCCCTTGCTGTCATTACTATCTAACCCAAGTTATTACAATCTCTTCATATCTCACATTGATTTCCCAACTCACCATGTTGGGCTGATGACACCTCGTTCTGGTTGACTTCAACAAATATATTCCAGGAAAGAGGTAGTACCTTGGATTCTCCCTCCCTTAATAGGGATGTCCTCATGTGGCACATTGAGAAGCACTATTTCCCAATAATGTCATTAGTCCCCTTGAAATTCAACATCAACTCAAGCATTCATGTTAAGGTGGTGTCCTACATAGTCACTGTTGTAGTTCAATCACTTAGTTAAAAACTCTTGCATCACTAAGCATATCATTCTATAGTGTTTATATTATGATATGGGGGAGGTACTTACCAGAAAATACCTATGCATACTATAACACAAATAAACAAAGTGCTTCACCAAGATATGCATCGAAGAACAATATTTTACCTATTTGACCAAAACGTGCCCTTGAGGGTGTCAACAATTTTCATGACCATCTATGAGCATGTTAACAACCACCATGTTAACTGGACAAAAATCAGTTTTTGTCTAATTTTAATCATTTCCAATTAGCCATAATATCGAGTATCGGACATGCCCACCTCATATAGACTCACCATTATTGTAGTTTTTTCACCAGAGAATGGATTTCATTCATACTCAATCAAGGGGTTTTTCTCTATTCATCTTCACAACAAGCTATCCTCTCTTTCCAAACATTAACCACACTCTGCAAAGGAAATGAAAACATAATGTATTTAAGCTATACATTTGCACCTAGCCTCATACATCCAAGGGAAACTCTTAACACTGAAAAATCGGACACATGTTAGTACAATCCATACGACATTAAAAGTGTCCAGCAAAATGCATAGGTGGACATTTTTGCAATCGAATACATTATGAATATTTAGAAATAAAAATTTCTCCCAAGGTCCAAATTTTATAAAGGAAATCAATTAAGGCCACATGATTGCACAAAATATGACTTAGAAGTCCAGGACTACTCTACACCCTTGGAGACGATTTTATGGCATGAGATCAACCTCGTACAATTGAATTTGAGTTTCCTTGGAGAAGTGTAGCCCTCAACGGAATCCTCTTATCCTACTCATGTCTATTTATCATACATGTACCAAGAGAGGGAAGAGGGATTAAAAAAAATCTATATAAACATGCCATGGGAGAGAAACAAAAGAGACAAGATTATGGGGGCGAAATTGTTGTTTGAGCGAACCACCATTAGATGGTTGAAACCAAGGAATTGAAGAGCACTGACATGCTCGAAAAATTGCTTCTCAGGAACCCAAAATCTTATTGAGTGAAGAGGAATGCACCCTTTGGAGAGTCTTAACACTTCTTTCAGAGACAGGAGAAACTTACAAAGAGATTTAGGAAAATAAGCCCCATTGCTGAGGATTTTTGAGCTCTCTAGCTCAAAGAATTCTCAAGTGTCTGAGATTCTAATTATATTCAACGTATATGACCAAAAATAAATAATGGGATATTTTTCCATATATTATTAATGTGTTTTATGCATTTGAGCATTTTCTTGTTAATGCACCTCTATTTTTAAGTTTATTTTTATGTATGCATTGTTTCCAATATTTACAATGTTGTGTTTGTTTAAGTTTGTCCACTAACAACACTAATTTTGACATCGATCCTTTTCATGTAACAAGCCACTGCTAAGGGGGTGTTTTTTGTTATGCTTTTTCTCCAAGAAAAATACAACTCTAAGTCAAAGTTGTAGTGCGGATCAAAAGTGGTGAAGGAAAGTGATGTTACAAGTTTTCTACAAGCAATCGCCACAGGAGGCCTGTAATACTACAAGAGCGAGAATAATGTTAAATTACCAATTTAATAAAATTAAAATGCGATGAAATGTTTTTTTTATTAAGTAGGATGTCTTAGGTATCCATTCCAAGTGAAATCACTCATAAATACCCCTGTTAACACATGATAAAAAATAGCAAAAAATTACTACTCTAAAAATTGGAAATCCAAGAATTAGTGAGTTAGTTAACATATCAAATGCCTAACCTAATGAAGTAAAAATTAATTGCGATAAATATTGTTATTAAATTTAATGTTTTTTATGAACTAATACAACTTTATTAAACTCAAGTGAAGCTCATTAACACATTCTAAAAAATAACAGAAAATGAGTACTATTTTTCTACAATGGACTTCGAGAAATTCTAGATTTGTGAACTAGTAAACTGATCCAAGTAAATCAATGATGAAAATAAATTTAAATTTTTTTCTAAGGATGAATCATTCTTGTGACTCTGTAAATAAACTAAAACATAACTTACTTCAATCACTTAACCCAATCCTACAAGAGAGGAAGCATCAACACTAAATGCCAAAATAGGAAAAACTAGAATAAGAGATCAATGCAAATAAGAAGTGAAAAAAAGGAAAATAAAATTATACAAAGGGGTTTTAAGGATCTTGAGATGGCCACGCCCAAGGATACTTATATCCTATGAATTATACCAAGATTTAGAAGCTAAAAATTGCACCAAGATTCATTATTTGAATCAATTGAAGTACATCTCTGCCAGTGAAAGTGGAGTTGCACAAATACAAATTTTCTCCACAAGAAGACTAAGAAATCCATTCCTCTAGAGGAATATTAGAATTGGTACTTATAAAAAATTATGGGGAATCATTTTCCTTCAAAGCAGGAAGTTTTCTACTCTTGAATCCATCAAATAGTGGATATGGTTCCCAACATTAGGAATCTGCATTAAATGACACAGAACACATTCCTAGAGTTTCTCAATTAATAGAGCTAAAAAATTTGTCAATAATTTCATGACATTTTATTCAGTTACTATCCACTATTGATCCTCCTAACAAATATTAAATTATCTCCAAATGCTCCTAATGAACATATTAAAGCTAAAAATATGTCATCTAATGCAAGAAAGAGAGATTTAATGTGCTGAAGGATGGCCATATGGGCCTTAATTTATCTATAATTTGGTGTCCCATCAACTCATTTCATAATATATCAAACTAATTGAAATATCTCCCATGTGTCACTGCCATATTAAGATTAGATATAAAATTTTGTTTAAACATATTAGTGTTCTTGTGCCCAAACATCCAACAATACATGGCTATCAAAAATTGATACACATCTCTGAGAATCTTTATCAAATAGATTATAGATGGGCGATGGAAAAACTTGGCAGGATCTTGACACCATGCTTAGGTAACCTGACTTTTGTCAAGGGTAGCCAATCTCATTTAAAATTTGTCATTTGCATATTCATTGGGCTTAAGCATCTTATAATAGGTCTGTATCTCCTCACCACAATAGGTGGCAAGCTAACTACCACTCTCACTACGAAGCACAAGGTGGGAGTCATCCATATGTGTAATGATCCATTCAATCACCTCCGTACATGGCATGACTACGAACTGACATGCTATCTTGTGCATCAGGGACTTCGTAATGTTCATGTGTGCATGAACATCATCTAAGTCATTAACAAAACTTTCCTACATGAATGTGTTGTATATATTTCTCCATGCGACCTTTGTATATTTATCAATAAACCATTGTTTGTCTACATATATAGGAATGGTTTGCCTTGTAAATTTTCCAGGTTCATCAGTGATTGATGTTGAGTGTTCCTTGGAGGCAACTTTCTTAGGTGACATGTATCCAACATATGAATATAGGGTGAAAATACTTGTAGCATAAACACATTTTTGGGGAAACATGCTCATAATGACAATATGAGATCAAAACAAACTACTTATTCAACAATACTTGTAAATAATGTACAAACAACCATCACATGTCAAATTATATGAATGGAAACACCAAATAACTTGTAGGCATGATAAAATAGGAATGTAAACTATGAGCGTGGACTTTCAAAGCACGAAGGGATGAACAGGGCCATTCATAGATTTTCAGGACACTCTTGAACTCAAGCAAGTGGAGAAATTCATCTAGGACACAGTGGTGAACTACGCATGATCAAAGAGATGACCTGTTTTTTCTTTGTCTTCTGTACATGCTCATGCACTTAAGGAGATACAAGTGGTGCATTGTTTCTCTCCGAAGAGGCAAAGGAATAGGTTGGAAAGTCTTTGGGTCTTCACAATGTGCCCATGAGCTCAAGGAAAAGGAGGGCACACTATTTCATGCTGAAGGGATGAAGGAAGATTCTTGGTGTCTTTGTGATGCACTCATGGACTCAAGGGATAGTTCAGTTCTTCATGGTGAAGAAGTGCACTCAAGAGGAAAAGTTGATCATTCCTGGAAGAGTTTTGAGACTGATTGGGCTTTGAGCTCAAGGATAGTGCTCTACCTATTGGAAGCTCATAAATAACGTTAAACAACAAGATTTATTGATGGAATGAAAAAAAATATATTTGAAAGGCTATATAGTTATTATTGCATCCATGGTGGAATACAAAGGTTTTGGAGAATGGGAGAATTTCATGCATGCGACAACAGATTAGAACTTGCAACATGAAGATTCATCATAAAAACCAAGAAATAAATTGAAAAATGAAAGATTGACAACAAGAAAAGGAAGAATGATAGTGAAATAATGCAATTCATTGAAGATGTTTGAGATGAAATACTTACCTACAACATTGGTTAATGGAGAGACTTTTGATTCCCAATTGTGCACCGACAATGTTGATGGAATGACTATGTAAATGATTGATTAATCTGAATTGATTTAAACAAGTTTATATGAAAAATTGATTCATGTGTGAGCGCCACTTGTAATAGCATGAAAGGATTATTTAAGAGAAGTTAAGTGGGCTCCTATTTTCTAGGATTGTGCCCACATGAAACAAGATGTCTCATGCATTCATCTAGGAAGGGTGCATTCCTTCGACATGAAGAATTGTGCTCACGGAGGCCACACTTGTTAAACATGAAGGATTACGTTAAGGAGGGTGCACGTATTCAACTTGAACAAGTGCGGTAAATTTGAGTGCATGTCTTCACCCACTTGGAGTGCACTTTTGTGTTTCTAAGTGATTTTATTTCTTTTGAGTGCCTTTCGGGTTTTTTTTATGACGAGAAGGCAAGTCTTCAAGTCAATAAATATCACAAGTTCACCTAACCATGGACTAAATAACTCAAGTAATTATGATGCTTAAGAAATATTGGCTTAGGAGGATGTGACACTAGGAGAAAATACACAAATAACAAATCAAACAACTTGATGACTCGAGGGGGCTTTAAATGATAGTTTTTTTAGGTTGCAAAATTGACATAGGAAAACAATTTTGATGGTCTTTTTCGTAGGGACAACGAGACCAAATATTTAAACTACATGGCATGCAAAATTCCATTGTGTATGATCAAGATCCCACTTTCACCAATAATTTTTAGGGAAACTTTTAAGAGTGAAATTCCGCAAATGGGTTGTTTTTGAACATTTTCTAAAAAAAAATATTTGCCAATTTCCTTAAAAAATTTCCAAATTTTTACATATATATGGCTAAATGGATGATATTCACCAAAAACTTATGAATTTTAATAGTAAAGTACATGTTTTTTATTGAATATTCACCTAGATTCTATATGTACGAACTTTTAAATCATAATAGTCCCCTACAATACTATATATAAGCAAATTTTTAAATCCTTAAAAAAATACCCTCAAAAATTTTGTCATGAACATTGCAAGCTATAGGGAATGCAACTCCAAATCAGTAAAACTTATCATCCCCTGACATATGGTCAAAACAAAAGAAGTCATCAAATGTTTGGAGGCCTATCCCCAGTGCTAAACTTCATAAATGTAGAATCCATGTGTAAAGTGGTTGTCTTGAGCTAAATGATGGTATGATAATAACTGTCATGAATCCACAAAAATGATGCCATATGAGGGAGTTAATGGCTAACTCCCATCTTCACCATCTTTGTATAACCCCAGATCATCTAAAGTATAAGAGGTTGATAAGCTCCTACAAATCCTGTCACTATGATTGCTCACCTCAAAGATAATCTACATCAAGCTCATAATTGAATGAAGTAATAGGATGAACAAGACCATTTAGAGAAGTCATTACATGTAGGTGATGAGGTGTCTCTGTGACTCCAACATTATAAGCAGACCTATCTCAAATAAAAGGGCTACTAGAAACTAACCCCACAATTTTATGGGCTTCATGTACTTCACAATATAGGAGCAATTGCTTACAAACTGGACCTACTCACTACTTAAAAAATCCACCTAGACTTCCATGTATCCTACCTCAATAAAGTTTGTGGGGAACAATTGCATGGTTCAAACAAGTGTGTCAGAACTGTAGGAGGAAGGTTCACTTTGGCTCTGACTTGAATAGATTGTCGATACTCAAGAAAGACATCTACATGGTTGAATGATCAAGGAATTCGTCATCAAGTTGAAATGAACCTCTCCAGAAGATGTGAAAAGGGAACCAACCACTTTTATTCAATAGTTTCAGAAACTTCTGGCTTGAGGACAAGGTTTCTTTTGATGGGGGAGGGCATGTTAGGGTCCAACCATGACCCCTTTATTTATGTAATAATCCAAAGGCACCCTCTCAAAGTCATAGTTAGTTATTTGAGTCAATAAATATCATAAGTGGTTACCCACATTAATAATTATTGTAAGTGTTTGACCCACATTATAGAAAAGGGGTCATATTAGTTATAAATGGGCCATATTTAATAAATAAAGTGGCTAACCCATATTATGAAACGGGCCACTAGTATTTATTGTTTTGGATGCCATAAAGCTATAAATAGTCTTAGATAGCAAGGGAAGAATGATCAATTTTTATTGTAATTCAGCTCTAGTTTATTCGAGGCTTCCCCCTTGAAGAGACAAGGGAACATTGTATTCTAATTCTGAATAATAAAAGATATTTGAAGCTTATCTCAATTCATATGCTATTTCTGTGTTACTAAAAATATTGTTTCATATTTCTAGCATTTTGGTATTCTTCATAGGTCAAGCATATAACAACTATCATCCAAATTCCATCCTCAGTTTCTTGTTTCCTCCATTTGACCAAATATTGAAAATATTATTTTTCTCTAATTCTCTTCGCTACTATTTTCTCCTAGAATGCTTCAATCACTTTTTGAACTTCTCTTTGTAATTTTTTATTCCATTTTTTGGTACGATGTTTACCATTTATAAGCTTAGTTGTTCCAACACTCTTTGTCTAGTAAAAGGGATATCGATATATTACATTGGAGATTGGAAAAATCCTAATATCACTTGGGAGTTTTATCTCGTTAGCATTAGAATAAAACTTTAATGGCCCAATTTTCTTAATATTTAATTTATTGTATGTCACTATAGGAAGACTTTATTTCATGAGATATGTCATCACAATGTCACAAACTTCAAATTCCATCTCTCTTAATTTTATTCCTTCTCTCTATTTGTACTTTATGTTGTTCTCCTATGATCATTGATTAACCCTTTCCTACCACAGTCTTGAATGATTGATGCAGAGAATTCACCATCAACACTTCATAACTCTTACTTTCCCAAACGTTGTAGCTCATAGCCTTAGCTTGGGTACATTCCATATGTTGGGAATCACGATTTCCATTAGACCAAACACTACAGGGGTTAGTCAACGATCACATTGCCAAAGATAAGGATCCACAAGAGGTTAGTCCATGTCAGGAAACACACGAGGAGCATTGGTTTATCGAATGTCCAACAATCTCCCCGAATGTGAGCTGGGTGTCTATTGACCTCACGACCTATGCTATGATACCACTTGTTGGCAATCATGATTTTCATTAAACCAAACTCCGCATGTGTTAGTTAATGATAACATCACCATAGATAAGGAATCATAAGAGATGGTTAGTCCATGTCACGAAACACACGGGGAGCCTTGGTTTATTCAATGTCCAATACCGTATACAATCTTAAATGGGCTCATTCATATGCTTCTATTAAATAAATCTTTGTAAGAAACTCAACCTAAGCATTGTAGGTTTTAACCCCGTACAGAAATTACCTGCATACGAGTTCTAAATCACAGGAAAAACAAAAATGCGAGAGCATAACACATAAAACACATATATACAGAGATTTCCCACTGGATCTCAAAACCAAGACTACCAGCTTGATTTTTCATTATGTTCCTTTCAATGTTACAATACATATTTATACATGCCGAAGCATCCAATACCATGGACTGAAAAACTATCACATCCAATACCATGGACCAAAAAACCATCGATCCAATACCATGGACCGAAAACCATCGATCCAATACCATGGACCGAAAACCATCGCGTCCAAAAAACATGTGCGAAAATCATGCACAAAACCATAGGTGGGTCCGCTCAACCTAACATAGGGTCGAAAACCAAAATTTTCCGGGGCGTTGCCCCGGACCCCATAAAGTGGGGTTACAAGTACCCCTCAAACCCCCTGTTAACTATGTGGAAAGAATATAACACAACCCAACAAGCATGTACTTGATCCCATAGTTTGGTATGTTCACTTACCAATCTCATGTACCAATTTCCCAATCTCTTCCTTATCAAATTTATCTTTCCATCTATTTATGGGTGAAAATTTGAGCTAAAATTCATCTTAGTTCCTAGTTTCTAATATAAGGACCTTCGAAAATGGCTCACAAATCATGTGTCTCTTTCTAAAACAATTCTTCTAATAAAGCCATCCAAAATTTGGTTCATCCATGCCTTAATCAATGATGTGCCATAAGAACAAGTATATATTCCTAGGTATTTGGAACTCACAATTTAAGTTTGGGGTCCCACACTTATTCATATATGATAATGTTGAATCCCTCATAGTAGGAGTTCATTATAATCTGGGAAGATAAAATATCCAAGCATCAACTAACATGTTACAAACAAGTGGACCTCGATCCATATTTATTGGAACATCTCATTAATTAGGGTTACACTATGTTATTGTATAAATACTTTTAAAACCTTGAGAAGCCAAGGAAACATTTATATATGTCTTATTTGGGTCATCAATATGATATTTCAAGCAGAAGATATGTAATTTATATTTTTAAATTCAATTCATTTTCCATGGAGATTCAACCTTGCAAGTTTTGGTTAAAAAAATTCAGTATAAGTAATTGAATTTAGAGAAGATTGAGGTGTGGAAGAGACACGACTATGTATGAAGTAAATTTTTTCCCCACAATTATCATTAATATAGTTTTG
Organism: Pinus taeda; assembly: GCA_000404065.3. Classification (NCBI taxonomy): domain Eukaryota; kingdom Viridiplantae; phylum Streptophyta; class Pinopsida; order Pinales; family Pinaceae; genus Pinus; species Pinus taeda. Next base: position 65,970 of record APFE030794868.1, read on the forward strand.
AATGTGTGAAGAGAGAGAAGGAACATAGAATCTAAACAAAGCCCCATGTGATCCAGAGATGAGGTTTGATGATGAAATCTATGGAAGATGTGTCATGAAGGAAGAGTTAGGGGATGAGGTCTGAAAAAATAGACTAATACTAAATGTATAATTGAAAGATATAAAATAGGGAGTGAAGTGCATAATAAAGGAGAAGTATTAAAAAATGTGATAAAATAGAGGTAAAGATATAAAGGATCCAATGTTTTTTTTGTATTTCTATTGGGACTCATGTCTACTCTTAGTTCGTGCTAGTAAGAAAATTCATAGCCTTGGTGCCTCCTTCTAGTTGTTGCTAGTAAAGAATTCCAGCTTAGTCCTTGAATTTCTCGGGTCATTAGTGTCTCCTTTTAGTTGGTTCCAATAATTCATTTGAGTGGGTTGCTGTCTAGTTTTAGTTGGAGCCAATAAATCAAGGTAACAATAGGTTAGTGCCTACAAGGTTATTTAATAATAATTTTTTTTTTTATATATATCACTATGGTGCACTTTTCATGTTGCAGATGTGATTGATATTACATATGCATTGAAGTCTATTCATTGGTTACGATTGGTCATTACTCTAGTTGAACCCATGTCTTATTATAATAATATTTCTAGTAATTGGTATGTGAGTGGATTCCTTAAGCAACAATTAACCACTTGAAGCTTCATCACAAAAAAATATGAACAATCATATGGGATCTTCTTCACGCAAGGATCCAATTTCTCATGGATTAGATTATTCTTTTTGGAAAAGATGAATGAGTACCTACATTATTTATCTAGGAATTGATGTCTAGATGGATGTTGAAACTGGTTATCAAGTTCCAACTCATTCAAGTTCCTAAAATGGCATAAAGTGGATTACCATATGTAGATTTTAGAAAGTGATGCATTACAAATAAACCAAGTAATTTTGAGACAATATTAAATGAAATTATGAGCAAAATGACAAAATAAAGATGTGCTACAAACTTATAGAATTTTTTTCACAAATATAAAAATAAATCAAGATGAGAATGTTCAATAATTTTTTATTTCAGTAGATGGGATATTCAACACTATCATAGGTGTTGGTGAGACAATTATGGAATCAAAGGTTGTTCACAAAGTACTAGATCACTCTTCCTTCAATATTCAATCCAAAAGTTTCAGCTATTAAGGAATTATCATATGTTCAAAATGTAAATATTGATTTTCATAGGATTCTCATTGCATATGAATGAGAATTGATAAGGAAAAGTAACTTTTAAGAGAAGTGACATTTAAAATAGTTAAAGAATCAAACAAGAGAAAGATCCATGAAGACACTTGTCATAAATCAAATTGGGATGAATCTCAATTCGTGAGAAAGCTAAAATGGGGAATGACAACATTTATAGTGAAGTCTCCACTAAAATGTTTTGAGTGTGGTATAATAGGTCACTATGCATCTAAGTGTCCCTATCCAAAATCTGATGATAGTGATAAAGAAAAATACAAATCTCGTGAACATAAAAGAAGATGATATATCGAAAATAAAAGTTTGTGCACCAAATAACATAGTGATTATGAAAGTGATGAATGCATTCCTTATTATGAGATAAAATAAATGTTATCCATGGCCATCTGAAAGCAAAATGTTGAAGAAGAGATTGGATTCGAAGTGAATTTTGAGGGAAAATTTGTAAGTGCCCTGTAAGAGATAAGGAGATTAAGAAAAAATGTAAAATCAATTAGAACGAGATATGTAATAAGTATGAAGGATGCCACTGAGATTCAATAAATCTTATGAAAATAAAACTATAAGAAACAAAAATAATAATGGATATTATGATGAAGTAATTGAAATAAATGGAAGGACATAGTGAGAAGTTGGAAGGAGAACATTTATTTTTAAGAAAAAATGTAGAAAATGCATGATATTAGTTGAATAAAAATTTAAGGTTATTAAAAGGTATTGAATAGTTATATCACATCCTTAACTTAAATAATAACAAGGGAGATTCCAACTCAATAACAGTAGAAAATAGATACAACTTACTCACTTTGCTAACGCACTGAAAAATAGTTTAAAGAGAAATAAAGATGATGATTATTATCCCATAAAAATTAGGATAAATCATTTATAAAAATGTAAGAAAGATTGAGAGGTATCAGAAAAAGCAGAAGATTATAACCATGTAAACCCAATACAAGGCACCAATACAAGTAGGAATTAGAAACGATATTCCAAAGAAAGTAGGAAAAGTAGATTTAATATTTTTATTCCTTTCGATAGGAAATATACATTCAAGTGCCAAAATTTATTTTATGGATATTACTACTCATGTAATAATTTTAGTCATAAAGTGGTTGATTGTAGAGCCTATGTAATAAAATATTATCAAACAAAATAATTTCTTAAGGTTCTAATGGAAATATATTTAAGTGGAAAGTCTAAGGGTATGTATGAAAGTGGTATTATAAAGAGTAGTTAGTTTTATCTTTTGTTGAATTGCTTTGAATGATACATATGCAATAACCATGGGAAAAAATAACAAGATTGTAAAATCAATACAAACAAGTTTTGAAACTACAGAATGGAATAATTCACCCTCATACATCAACAACCAACAATACGGAAAAATAAATATGACAAGAAGCAAGAGTGTGGTCTTATGTTATATGACAAAAACAAGAAAAAAATAGTAAATTGACAATGTATGTTAAAGAAAAATGACAATAGATCAAAGTAAATTCATGAAACTAATATGGAAAAATAAATAAGACAAGAAGCAAGAGTGTGGTCTTATGTTATATGACAAAAACAAGAAAAAAAATAGTGAATTGACAATGTATGTTAAAGAAACATGACAATAGATCAAAGTAAATTCATGAAACTAATGGAAGAGGATGGAGGCAAGGTAACACTTGGTAGCAATGTAACTACAAGAATAGATGCGAAAGGCATGGTAATCATATAAAATGGAATAAATAAGGCTACAAATACATTTTTGTAGAAGGAATGAAACACAATATCTTGAGTCTCAGTAAATTGTGTGTTCAAGGATATGATCTCACATTCAATTCCAATAGATGTGAAATTAGGAATGTCGACATAGGAAATTTGGTGGCAAAGGCTAGTATAAATTTGGGCAATGTGTATAATATTGATGGAGCATAAAGAGTAAAAATGTTGTATGGGGAATATAAATGAGAGATGGATATGGCACAAAAGATTGGGACACAAAAATTTTGATAATCTAGTAAAGATTACCAAAACACATGACATGAAGGGAATGTCGAATATAAAAAAAGTAAATAATTCCCTCTCTGAGACATGCCAACATGGAAAGAAAGACATAGTTTTCTTTAACAAAAAATAATATTCTACATGGAGGCATTTGGAACTCATCCATACATACCTTTATGGACTAGCCAGGAATCAACACTAAAGCTTAAAGGGATTTTGTATTTCTAATCAATTATTATACATGAATGATATGGGTTACCTTCCTTAGGTAGAATTTTGAGGCTTTTGAGAATTTCAATTATTTTAAGGCTTTGGCTGAAAATGAAACTAATTCAAAAGTCAAATTCCTGAGAATAGGTAGAGTGAGTGAGTTTACTTCCAATTAATCAAATTTTCTTTTTTTAAACTATGGAATTAGGTGAGAAATAAATATTGCAATAAATCTAGAGTAAAATCGAGTGGTTTAAAGAGAAAAAAAATTAAAAAACACAATAAATGGAAAAGACTATGGTGACTAGAGCTCAATTACCATAAATTTTTTGGGGAGAAGTAGTTTACATGGTATTTTATATTGTCAAGAGAAAAAATAAAATTAAAGGATACTAAAACACATCATGACCTATGGAAAGGCAGAACAACCACTACCAAACATTTCAAAGTGTTTTGGAAGCAAATTATACATTTAAATAAATGAAGATGATTTAGGGAATTTTGTTTCAAGATTTGATGAAGGATTTTTTCTTATATATGAATATAGAAGCAGGGGATACATATGTTACAATGGAACGACATGAAAGGTTGTGAGATGTATTGATTTAAGAATTCATGAATAATTTACTCAAACTCAACCACAACTGAATAACTGTGAACAAGCATAGCAAGAAGGAAATTAGAATGAAGAGAATGATGAGGAACAAAAATAAGAATGTGAGCAATTAATAAAAAAATCCATCCATATATGTCTAAAACAATTATCCATGTAGCCAAATTATTAAAGATAAGGAATTGAGAGTTCAAATTAGAGGGAAGCTTGTTAGAACCAAAAGCCATGATAATTAGCTTTGTTATCCTTGATGGAACCTAAAATTTTTCCTTAAGCCAATCAATATTAACATTGGGTTAATTTTATGAAAGAAGAGCTGGATCAAATTGAAAATAATGAGACATGGGAGTAAGTTTTAAGATATAAGGACAAAAATGTGAGTGTAACCAAGTGGATATACATAAATAGGATGAATGAAGATGTAAAAATAGTAAGGAGAAAATAAAGACTTGTATGTAACAAATATGCATAATTTGAGGGTACTTTTGCTCTAGTAGCTTGAATTGAAGCAATAATAATGTTATTCTCGTTTGGAAGGTTTAACAAATTCAAATTTATCATATGAATGTAAAATTAGTATTTCTCAATGGAATACTAGAAGAAGAACTATATATTGAACGGTAGGAAGGATTTCATTTATCGGTAGACAAGATTATCTGTGCAAATTGAAGAAATCCTTATATTGTTTAAAATGGGAATATAGGGCTTGGTACTCTAGATTGGATGAATATATTTAGTATAAATACTGAAAGAGTGGTGCATAAAATAGTAACCTATAAATCAATACTGAAAGAGTGGTGAGTATAATGCTCGTAGTATTGACTCTACGAGCAAAATTTGCAGCTAACATGCAAAAGGAGCTTGAAATGTCTATGATAGGGGAACTATATTTATTTCTGGGTCTGAGGGTTCATCAATTAGAAATAGGAATATTTATCTCTAGGATAAATTAAGTAGATATTAGAGAAGTGATGTATGAAAATTTTGCACCAACACATACTCCCATGAAAACACAATGCACCCTCAACAAGGATGATGTCTCTAGAAGAAAATTAGACCACTTACAGGTCCATGATTTGTAGCCTTGTTTACCTAACATCTTGAAGATTTGATATCATGCAAGAAGTACATTTGGTTTGTATATTTTGGTCAATAACAAAAGAAACTCATGGGAATCCAATCAAAAGGATATTTAGGTATTTATAGGGAACCATCAATTATGGATGGTGGTATCCAAGGGCTACAAATATTACTCACAAACATTATATAGATATCAATTAGCGTGGTGGTATTGATGACAAAAGGATCACCAATGGGAGGGCCTTCTTTTTAGATAATTGTCCAGTTTCTTCGCTCAACAAGAAACACATATTTATTTCTCTACACATAACTAAGGCAGAATATATTGCAAGCACATCATGTTTCCCACGAGTCTTATGGATGAAGAAGAATATGAAATAATTTTAAGAAAATGGTGACCGACCTACACCCATCATGTCTGAAAAATACCAATTCTATCAATATCTCTAAAATCCTTATTACACAGTCTAACACAAAGCACATTCATATCGAATATCATTTTCTTTAAGAACAATTTTTTGATCAATCTATTTTATTGTAATGTATTCCAAAAAAAGAGAAAGGTATAGACATATATGCTAAGCATCTACCCAAATAATTTTTTGAATATCTTAAGCAAAAAATGTGAGTAATTTATTTCTCCCAAGGGGCAGTCGTCAACTAATTTCAGCCAACAAGCATGTTGGTGATAGGGGGAGTTTAAGGAAAGAGTGTACGTTAGCTCAAGGGGATTATTTTTATTGATGTCAAACGGAGAGAATAAGTACAAAATAATAGAATAAGAACACATAAGCTTGTAGGGGGAATACAATTAGTAATAACATAGGGGAATCTAGCCTAAGATCATCAATGACTACAAAATATCTAGTGGTGTTTCCATTGATGCCAAAGGGGAAGATTGTTGAACATATATTTTCATTTGTTTCAACTATAGTGTGATTGAATTAAGATTCTAGTAGCATGGGATATTTTTGACTATGTGCTGTCAATGTGAATAATTGTCGAGATTGTTGTTTGGATAATATATTTTTGAAGGAATTGCTTCTCTTCCTCCCTAGTCCAAATGAGGATGAAAGTTGTATGGTTGAATATCCCATTTTAATACCGTAATTATATATGGAATTTATTCTAGATCCAAAATAATAAGGAGGAAAATGAAATTGAAGTGAAGAAGTGAAATCAAGATGCCGGACAATGACATTTCCATTTCGTAGTTATATCTAGGTCTCAATCATGTATATGGGATTTTCAACATTTTCAATGCTTTGAAATATATTTGAATCTTCATGAAGATATCTTGGATGAAAAGTAGATCCAAGCATATAATTCTACATAAACAAAACCACTCAAGAAGTGAGCCAAATCCAAATTTATATACAAAGAAGTCTAAGCACTACCATATTAGGTTGTTTAGGTAGATCAATGATGGGAGGGGGGTTGGGCCCATATGAAAGGTTACAAGAGAGTAGCCCCTATAATGGAAACCATATATGTTTATTGTCGATGGTGTGGCAACATGTGATTATTTGTGTCATACCCGATTAGTTCATACTAGAACTAAGAGGGATTCCTCATGGTACTAGTGGTTTATTTGATGAAAAATTGCATTCATACGCTAGTTAAGAGATGTAAATCTAGAGAAAGGTGGTACTGATGTTGCATCTAGAAGTGATAACATTTGGCACTCATTTTCAACATTTTTAGGATGATAATTGGATGTGAAGTAGATGAGATGGTATCTTATGAGTTCTAGGGATTCATGTTAGGAATAAGTTCTAGAGAAGGTTTCCCACGTATTTCGTTTTCTATAGAATGGTAAGGAATAAAGCATTTACACTATGTTAACATTGGAGATAAATGATATATAACCATCTAGAATTCCAAGGAAAGAAATATTTTCTACTATTGATAATATGTGGATCTAGATTCAACAAAGAAGGCATATTTGTAAATGTTTTGTAGTCATGGTTCTATATAAAAGGCATTGAAATGTATCTAACATCTAGTTCATGCATTCATTAAGCACACATGTTCCATAAGAAAATATCCATATTCCTGTATATTTGGAGCTCCCACTTTAATATTTTCATCCTAAACTCATTCATATGTGATAATTACGAACCCCTAGAGCTAGAGTTCAAAGTAATTTAGGTAGATAAAAGATCTAGGTGACTGGTAACTTGTTACATATAAGTAGTCGAGGATCTATATTTAGTGGAACATCTAGTTAATTGTAAGTTAATTAAGGTCACATTTTGTGATTCATTCCAACCAAATATTAGCCCTTGAGGAGCTAAGTTGTCCTTGGTTTGTGTCTTATTCGATTCATCCAGACTAAATCTCTAGGAGTTATGAAAATAATATTCCATTATGTCTAAATTGTGTTCCATGGAGAGTTGAGGTGTGGAGGTGATGTAATTTGCGAAGTCTTATTTTTTCATGGAATTATCATTAGTACATTTTTAATTGTGTAAATAGTGAGAAGGAACATCGAAGTAGAACAAGGTTTTGAATTATCAAGGGGGAGAGTATTATGATACTGAAATATATGGAAGATGTGACCAAGGAAAAGTTTTAGGATGGGGTATGAATATAAATATTGATACAAAATAAAAAATGAGTGATACAAAATAGGGAGTGATGTATAAAATAAAGGAGAATAATATAAGAACTATAATATGAAAAAGGTGGATATATAAAGAAAGGATCTAGTAAAACATTCCAAGTCAGATCTTTTATTTCTTAGGGCACTAGTGTCTCCTAGTTAGTATCAGTAAAACATTTCGGGGGTTTATGGCTCCTAATTAGTGCCAATAAATAAATAAATAGTTGATTGGTGCCTACAATATTATTCAATAATAGAAGAAGTTTCATATATATATGATCCATCAAATTCCATGTTATTCCACTTGATAGTTTATCTAAATAGATCTGCTAAAATATATATTGAAAAAATATGAAATCTACATTATTTGTGTTTTATTTCTATTTAGGTTTCAGGATGCGTAGATTATTGTTAAATGATTATACATGAAAATTGAAATTATGCAGAAAATAGAGAACAATTAAATAAAAACTCACAGACACATTTGATAGAAGATATAACCTTGGAAACCCTTTTGGGAGAAAACCCAACTAGAAGGTGAGGTCTCTTTGACTCTTTCTCTGAATAGAAAATTCTTTGAAGTATAAACAAGTAAGCCTTTTGCCTTATGTGGTACTAGAATGTGAAAATCATATCTTTGTGCTCTCTACCATATATCTATAAATTATTTTCACATCTATCGAACAAGTTCATTCGAAAATAATGGAACTTATTTTCCTTCTAATGGTTGAATTATAACACAACCTAATAACCTACTAGTGGTTACGTTTGACTACCTCAACTCTTAACTCAAGTTACATTATGGACTCTTCTAGAATATTCTCTATAATAATCACATGGATAGCCCCTTTTTCCATGAAAAATTTGGGATGACATGGAATCCTCTTGAATTATGGTGGTGAAAATAGGAAGGCCAACTTTGTGTGGCATAAATTTTGCATATGGAATCCAATTGAGTTGATTTTTTCATTACATTGTTGGAAAGCTATACATGTGTAGAATAAGAGAAAATGTGGCATGCTAAAGAAGTAATGTCTTTCACCTGGAAAGCATCATTTTATGGCTCAAAATTATCTCTAAAGGTTTAAGAGCCCAATTTTCCAAACTAGGTCTCGCAGATAACAATGGTTATGTGAGGTAATTCCTTCGCTTTTCCCACCATAAGAGCATAGATATCGATGATGAACAATATAATGATTCAACAAAACCAATATATCAAGTGAATTTTTTATTTTTTTGATGTGATTGATATTATATATGAATTTAGGTGTTTTGAGTAGTTAGGATTAGACATGGTACTAATTCACCCCCATTGACTTTACAGTGATGTTTCCATCAAAAGTAATTAGTAACTTGATGGGAGTGGTATGGGATAATATTATAGATATTGAATTATAAAATTAAAAGAAATTTCATGATAAATTTTGGGCACATCATTAAGTTCCTTTTTTAAAATGATTTATAAAAAAAATGTAGAATATTTGAAGTGGGGCCTATCTTGGAGGATGAGTTCCTAAATTCAGGTTTGGTGTGCATGTGTGTGTGTGTGTGTGTGTGCACATTTATGTGTCATGTAGATGATCTTATTAAATTTATTTATGCATTCTCAAGCATTTATTGTTACTCCTCTGATTCCATTATAAGATATTTCAATCTCTCTTTTCTATATTTTAGTTAGTTTGAAATTGGTGGAAACATGAAACTAGCTTTCATAGCTTACTATATCTCTCCTCGAAATCTTATACTCCACGAAAGTCACCAAAATCCTGTATTAGGTGTCCAAATTCCTCTATACCCAATGTTGGCCCAAAGGTCACACTAAGAGGGGGTTGAATCGACGTAAGAGAAATTTTATCATTTCATAGTTTTTCATAATCAATCAAGCATGTAGTATTGAGTCATAAACATAATCATCAAATCATTACAAATTGTAATGCATCATAAAGTACAATCACATCAATAACAAATCATCATATTGGAAGAGACACAATACTTTTATGTGGAAACCCATATGGTAGGCCAAAAATATTATACTTATTTATATTCAACTCATTACATATATTCAAAGGGTATGACATATCAGAATAAACTACCTGTAAGATATGCAAGTTGCCACTTGCAGTAGGGTTCAACCTACTTAAGGCACCAACCTCAAAAAAATGTAAGGAGCTTCACACTATGGGATAAAACCTGATTGAGAAAGAAACCTAAATGATGAGTGGGATTGTTGGTGCATGAGATTCTAACATACCGAGGATTTTCTACGGGGTTAGCCAAAAAAACAGGATCAACATCAGTCCTTTCAACAAAACCCGTAAAGTAAATGAAGTCTCACCCAAGATGCTAATGAGTGACTGTGAAAACCAAGTTTCCATAATGAAATATGATTTCTAACGTGTTAAGGAACTAAACATTAAAATAGTGCATAAGGCTCAGACACGCAGTGGATGGACATTTAGAAATCATCCTAACACTATGCACTATGGAGGACCTCTAAACTATTGCCTTCACTAGTTAGTGCACAAGTCACAAATGATATTCCATTGAAACTTGAATTCACTAACATCCTCATCATTTTTATCAACATTAACAACACAAGGCACTATTCATTATGATTACACTATAACATATTGGTTCATTTCTAGACTGTCAATTTACTTGGCCATTCAAGACATTCAAACATACTTAGTGCAATGAAATGAAATTAATCATACATTGAACTAATAGACCATAACCCAAGAAACACACACATGAATTGAAAATTATCTTCGAGGCAATCCAACCATTCATTATATTGCTTAATCATAAGTAAGTAAAGGCATGAGTGACTACAACAAAGATAGTATGCAACTTGACTCACGAACCATAATTCCTTGCTTAGAACAGTTCAAAAAGGACCACACATGTAGCACAAAACCATACAATCATTACTATAGAAAATTTCCCTTACATTGTATGTTGAAAAGCAACTATAGACTCAAATTCTAACACTTGAAACTCATGATACAGAGGGAGTGATACATCCATAACAAACCTCTAACCTTCGACAAATAAAATCGAATCATCCCATTGTCCCATTCTCCAATTATTTAACCATCTAACCAACCAACAATCTATCTCAAGCCTCCCTCTATATTATCTCTTAGGATATTTTAAAACTCTCTCGTCTTCTTCTTGCACTCTTCCAATTTCCCTTCGATCTAGCTAGCCATTATGATACTTTCTAAAATTTTCTCCTTAGTTATCCTATGTATGCTAAAACAACTACTAAAAATATCTACCTCTTGTTCATTCCACTTCATCGACCTTCCTCTCCCTATAAATATCTATAACTTCTCTTTCCACAACATCACTCTACTCTTTCATTGTGAATTGCAAAATCTAAATTTCCTAATCATATTCACATGCATCCACAGTCTCCATACACTACCATCTTGTCCTTGTGAAATGCCTCTTCTCATTATGTCCCTTCCTCCTGTTCCAACTTCCTCTACAATGCATCATCTTATTCTCTCCTCGCACTCCTCTATCCTCCTACACAGTCACCCATTTAACAAAAACTTACAAAAAAATAGCCTCCAATTGACCCCAAACCAAAAATATTCACTCGTCTGAACACTGAGTCGTTCTTATAAGAGGAGTGTTTATCCTCTACAAGCTTCTATAATGTATTTATGGCTTCCTCTTAAGCCTCAATCTTCACCTTAAGTTCTTCTCTTACACTGGTAATCTCATGCACCATGGTGGTGGTCAGAGCTTGGGTGAAATGACATCTTGATTACATTCTCGCTACATTCTCTTTAACAATTTGTTACATTCATCTGTGACTACAACTTCCTGATATTGAATGTCAATCCATTCCTTCTTATCCTCACAAATCTTGTCACTCTACTCCCTAAGCTATAGCTTTTCCCATAATAGACTATTTGTCAGAAAATTTCATTATGCCTATGCTCTACTTAGTATGACACATTCACTTATAAACCTTGAAGATTTGGTCAATGGGATATACGACAACTAGGAATTTCAAAAAAATGTTCCATAATCGATTACGCTACTCAACAACACTTTGATACCATCTCCCATATTCAACCATTTTCTCCCTAGCCTATGAAATCAGTTCCATGTGATCATGTTCTTCTCGTGGTGTTTGTGGTTTCCAAAGAACCTCTAGCTCTATCACTTGTGCCTTTAGGATGTATAACTCCTCGCTAATATTCACTACCATGTCATTGGATGGAATGAAATTTTTGACAAAACCCTTTATGATTCTCCATAAATTTCTGCTAAAGAAACATTCTTTGCCTTCTACAAGTTGTAATTCTCCATAGATTTGTGTGAAAGATGCATGCCATTTTTCCTTTCCTTCTACAAGTTGTAATTATCACCAATTGTTATAATTATCCCCTCATTATTGTCAACCGGTCATGTATCTCTCACAAGGCACTATGTTATAGCTGACTCAAATCCTCTAAATCTATCAGAGACATTATTAGGTTGATTTTAGATTTTTATGTAATGTTTTTTTGTGTATCACCATCCCGTACCTCTCCATTTTTATCAGGAAATAAAAATACCATCTTAGGTTTCCTGGAGAAATATGATCGATGATTGAGCTATTAGAACTGGGATATAACCCCCATAGTCTGTAGTCCTCCAAACTCTAGTAGAAAAACCTATACGATCATCTTAGTACTCAACTCACTTATTATTTATTGTCACAACATCTTTTATTTCCTCACCAATTACTTTCAAGTCATCCTCAGTCAATATGGTCCAAACTAAAGAGGCTTCGGTGGCCTTCTTATTATTCTTCTCCTATGTTATTGATGTATTCCTGGAGCTACTATGTAAGACCATTTTATTTCCCAATGTTTATTTTTCTTTAGAAGTGGATGACCCTTCCTTCGATTCTTTTTTCAAAAAGAGTACAAGAGAATGCACCTCCTTTTGTTCTTGTTAGAAAGGGGACCCTTTATTTCCTTCAGTACTTGAAATTTCTTCAATAAATGGGGTATTTCATAGTGGTACCTTCCACACTTCCTCCCATGAATCTACTATCATTTGAACTTCTTGTACCCTTAACCTGTAGTTTGTTTTTAATCAACACTATTTTCAATCCTTGTGTAGTAAGACCTATATAACATGTGGATAAACTTTAAACAATGCAACACCTTTGAACATTGTCGTACCCTCCTCAAGCGTTTGGGGTGTATTTTGAATAAAATTTCACAACATGTCCCCATACATATAAAACATCATTTTGTTGCTCTTGTTTTGATCTAAGTCTTCAAAGAACCATAGGTTTTCGAACTGAACTTCGACAATGGGCTGAGAAGGATTATTCACTATATGAAAACTATCTTGCTTTTCCCAAGAAACTAAGAAAATATGTAATAATAGACATGAATAATAGAATTCACGTCATGCTCTTAAGTATCCAAGAAATCTTGGTGGAACTATTTCAACAAAAATGGCACCCAACCTGACTTTTCTCACTTTCTGTAATAATTTGATGCCATCATAAATCATGTTTGAACTTTGCTTACCCTACACTTATGCAATTATTTGTAGGCTAATGTCTACAAAAAAAAATATATTAGACTAATCATTGACCAATTAAATTATATACCATGGATTTCACCTGTCTATTCAACACATTTTACTCACCTATGCATTGAGATTTTTATCCCTAATTATTGGATTTGGATCCTCTCCCTCGATTAGTAGGACTGTAATGTCGTGAATTAGTTTGATGATCAACTGCACTAGATTTTCTAGCTATAGGTATTTTCGATGGATGTAAGCTAGCAAGATTTAGGTGATTCTATTTATTTTGTCTCCTCGCCTAAAGTAGAGATGTGAAAAGGATTACAAATTCCACTTGTTTCTAAGGTGGAGGCCCAATCCTATGGTTCTACCATGGTTACACAATATATTGTATGTACTTGCTGTAAATAATATTGCATATCTAAAAGAGGAGACAAATCACAAATACCATGAACGAAATACCTCATCCATTTAAAATAACTTCACATTATCCATTCTCTAAGAACACCGAGTGGGAGGGGCAGTATCTATACAACATATTTAGTATCCCTAAGAAGTGGAATAGAAGCATGGGCTTCCTTCAATAGCAATGCATACCTAGGATCTTCTATGCATTTAGTCGTTACAATCAACTTGAACATCTTAAAAATATATTCTGCACTAATTTCCTCTCGAGTTGTTTTTGAATTTCCATTGTTTCGAGAATCCTTTCTCCTTAATGTTTGCTCAACTTACCCCATTTGAGGGAATATAAGGAACTACATGTGTGGCTTTCACTATACTAGGGTCCTACATTCTATCCCCATTGCTCAATGTTAGTTTTTCTTTCACCTGAAACCTTAACCTCTATTGCATGACTCTAATCTGATTGAATTTTCCCAACTTGTAACTTTTGTAACATATATTATCCTCTGTTTATTTCCTCTTACTTCCTTGATTGAAAAACTATACTACATGCGCGCATTCTCCATACCTATACTTCCATGCACCTTTTCCACACTATCAAGACATCACCTCATCTTAGCACCTACATTTGAGATGATCTACCAATCTTACTGGTGTCGTCTTATCAAAGGTGGGAGGTATTGACCCAACTTACGACTATGATTATTCTATGACAATGAAATTTCCTTAATGGATACCTACCTACCCTAATAATAGTATATTAGTTGTTCTAAGTATCTCTTCCACTTATAAACCACATTTTGTGCCAACCATGTATCTATTTCCTAATTTTTAAAAGTCCATTGTTCACCCAACTATCTTGCACTTGATATTGATGTCACCTTAACTCTAATATCCACAGGTGTTATTCCAATACTTAATATTCTCCACCTTACTTATCTTTCACTTCCTTTTTTGATGCAAATTTTTTTTTTTTTATGGTAGGGAATCCCCCAAAGGTGTGTAATGTCCAGTCTCATAGTAATACTATGTCATATCCCCTCTCATGTGTAGTGTTCTACACATCACTAATTTAGGAAAATTAAATGAACTACTAACCAGTATCTTCAAAAATATAATTCTCATTCCCTAAAATCCTTAACCAACCTACCTTATTTATATACAACTAGTAGAAAACTTCCTAACCCTACTCATGTAAATCATGCAAGAGCTTAACTATCACTATATAGTTTCAACTAGCTCGCATTGAAGACTATCTCACGCAATGTATCATCCATGTTCTTTAATTTCCCTATGCATACATTCATTACATGTTCGATGATATGTGGCACCATACAGTGCATTTAGAACTTATCTTGATGCTTAAGGAGCTATTTTTCATATATAAATAATAAATCTCTAGCTAAAATGGTATTCTTCTTAATCCTCCTATCATGCCAACATTTATGTTAGGGCCTTTTCACATCCCAGTGGAAACTAGCCAATGCTCAATATTCTTCTAATTGTAATAAATCTTGTAGCCTCTGCTCGATTATGCCAAACTTTAATAGTTGTGTGCTTACCATGATGCATGAAATTGTCACTAAAAACTCCATGGAATGACAAAATATTGTCTAGACACTGACCAAAATAATGTCTTCCTACCAGAATTTTTTCATGGAGTCCTATAAATGTACAAGACTGTGGATATCCTTAAGTCTTAGTAATCATGTTGCACATTAGACACCTTGGTGAGCATGGTCTCTAGTATCTTATTAAAAACATGCTGGGTTGTGTTATATTCTATTCACAACTAGCCCATATTAGGTGGGTGAACCTACCTATCGTTTTGTGCATGGATTTCACAAATAGTTTTGGGCAAAATGGTTTTACATCCATGGTATTTTGTAGATCCGGTCAAGGGAACTATGGTTATGTTCTAAGCCAAGGCTAATGGATTGGGGTTTATTGATGCTTAGACATTTGGATTGGGGTTTATGGATCTCATTCAACAAGTGATCCCCATGTTTTACATGTCAAACACCCTATATGTAGTAAGTACACAAGCACATTAAATATAAGATGCCTAAAATGAAAAACCATAATTTTTAAGCGGTAGAGGGACATAAACCCTATGTTGAAATTTTGTAGTCACATTAGGAATAAGAAGCAAGCATTTAAGGTAAGTATTGATTCCTTTTTTTCGTAATTTTAATTAAATATAAAGTTGAACAGAGATCGTAAAAAAAAAATCTAGTAAAAGAAATAGTAGATTTTTTATTATGCAGGTTTTTTATTTTTATTTTTATCCATAATTTGAATAAATCTAACAAAAAATTGCAAGAAAATGTAATAGCAAAATATATTTTTTTTCTACACATTATTTTTAGTGAATCACCATACCTTTCAATTTTTTATTTTCTTATGGTTCCAAAACATTCTGCTACACTACAATGCTCTTAGTATGTGTCTATTGCAAATGATCTCTAATTAAATTAAAGCCTAACAAAAATGGTAAAAAAATTTATTAGTAAAACCAATAAGAAAATTAATTTTTTTTACTATGAACGGTTTTGATTGAGTCACCATACCTTTCAACTTTTGATCTTGATTTCTCCAAAGTATTCCATTGCTGCACAATGCTCTGATTTTGTCTCTCTTACAAATCACTCGAAATTTTGGTAAGAATAATGAAATAGTGAATACATTTCTACTATTTAAAAGACTCTATGAAATTATATTCTGAAAAAACAATTTCCGCTCATTTTTCAATTTAAAATAAATGAAAAAAAAAATACTTTCTCTTTTTTTTGAGTTAATCCAAACATCGATGGGTTCAATAGCTAACAATACCAGTGTGCTTATAGGTAAAGCACAATGACATTCTCTGATGCCAAATTTACTAAATGCACCAACATGATAGCATTATTTTTTTCACTTTTGAAATCCCAAAATGGTGTAGTTAATATTTAACACAATAATGTGATTTGAATTTAAATGCATTGGCGTTGTAATTGTTATAAGAGCATAAACACAGTAGAATTCATTTTTTTCCTTCAAATTCCAGAAATAGGTGTACATCAGAGTTGTTTTTATTTATATGCATGAGTGTTATTTTTTACAAGAGCACCGATATGATAAAATATTTGTTTACTTTTTGAAATGCTAGAAACTGGTGCGATTATTATTTGAGCACCCGAGTGCAGTTATTATTTAAATTCATCAATGTGATTTGTCTTGATAAGAGCACCAATAGGGTTTAAAAGCTATCTGGAATTTTTTTTTCACATAAAATAGCATGTTCATCTCAAATTGTCATTTATGATGCATTGACGTCAGTTACAATAGTTCATAATATACAGTTTTTACTTAGAAATGCCTTATTCTTGAAAAATGGTTTGAAAACTATATTGAACATTTCAAACCTTCTACTGAGGTTCATTATCAAGAACCTCAGTACAAGATCTAAAACATCGACGAAAATTTCTCAGATGTGATGGATTGGGAAACCTTAGTACAACAAAACATGTATCGCAGAAGTCTAAAATCCGAAATTATATTGAAATTTAGATTTTGGTTATATGGTTCTCGAAATTAATTTTAGAAATTTACACAATGTTTTTTGAAATGCATGGATAAAATCTCATAATATCAAATGGGTAATTTTTCAACTTCCATCTTGTTCCATATTGTTGATCAAATTCCTTCAAGGAGTTCTCCCTTTCCATCTCGAACAAGTTAAAATTTTATTTATATTTCAATTATCTAATTAATTTTATTTTTTTCATGTCAATTTGAATAAAAATGTATCTAAATTTCTAGGATCCTTATTCACAATAGATTTCAAATCAAGAAAATGTTCCTCCATTTCAAAAATCTTAGAATCTTTTATCATGAGAATCATATGGAAAGTAGTTGCTAAATGAAAATTGACAACCACTTCATCCTTCCATTTGGAACATGGCATCTTTTAGTCACAATATTGGACCAACGATGGTAATAATTGTTTGGAATAGTGTAATACTAACAAACCAATTGCATTGACATGCTTACTTATATCAATGAGGTACTAATGTTCAATAATTATTAAAATTAGGATCCTAGTGATGATGAGCGACCCACCTACCATCTTCTAGTGCACCCCACTACAACATCAAATATAGAGAAGGTTTCAATAAGAAAAAGACTCGAAGAAGAAGCATACAGAGAATGGTTGAATTAATCACCTAGTCAATTCCAACCATATATATATTCACCAATTAGGAATGACTTCAACAAAAGTAGTTATTGATCATAAGTTGGAAATGGAGGCAATGAAATAGAGGTTCATATGGATGATTACTTATGGGATACGACTACAATGGAGGAAATTTTGTTAGAATAATTTTCAAATGATGATCTAGGGGATGATTCTCATCTCACTGATACCTTATTCAAAAGCCTGAAAGTTGATTCCACCATCCCTCTCTTTGGACCTGACGAAAATTCAAAGTCTACACACCTAGGGACAATGATGTTACTATATAACTTGAAAGAAACATTTGGCTGTCGAATGCATGTTTCTTGACAATATTGAGGTACTTGATCTGCATTATCGATCAAGTTCCTTATATTTTTTGACACAATTGACATTAAAAATGGTTGATTTTATGAACGTTAAATATTGAAATTGTACAATTGTATTTCCCACCAATTAGAGGTTATTCAAAGATAATGTTCTTCCAAATAATAATGTCTTGACAAGTAGCTACAAAGAGGCAAAAAAGTTGTCAAAAATGTTGGGTGTTGATCATTAATCATATCATGCATGTTTGAATGATTGTATTCCATATAAAGGAGAATATGTTTACAAAGAAGTATGTTTGAAATGTGGACATGAAAGATACCATAAATAAAAAAATGGGTAAATTAGATTGTCCTCCTCATAATATATTGAGGCACATGCTCATAATCCCAAGGATCAAAGGATCCTTTGCAGCAAACAATCATAATCTATGTTGCAGGGATGGCATGCCTCACACAAAAGTGAGTCGGTAGTTATGTGAATCCTGGTATATTTAATAGAAATGAAGCATATAGAGGATAAATGGCTCGAAAAATTCAAGGATGAAGTATAGAGTCTTTGACTCAACATATCCATGGATGGTGTGAACCCATATTTCTTCAAACACCAACTATTTTGTTTGGCCTGTAGTAGTCATCAATAACAATATCCCCCCCCATGATTGTGAGTGAAGAATGGAAATCTTATGTTCTCTCTCATTGTCCCTGGTGTTAGTGTCAATCTTGTTAGCCTATCACCTAGATCAAAAATGCTTTTACCATGTTTCTTTTCAGGATTTCACCATCAAACGTTTCTGTTACTAGATTTACACAAAAAATTTGGTCATTTTATGGTCCGTCCAAAGATGAAGTCATCCATTGAAAATTCACTCATGTTGGTAACCTATCACACTTTATGAAGGTTTCACAATGAAAATGGTCAGTCATCATCATCATTCCATTAGGTATTAGGTCATCCATTAGGTCACTAGGGTCTCCAAGGTCCATCATTTCCTTAAAAAAACTAGCAATAAGTAAAAAATTACAAAGAGATCGTTGAATAATTTATGATGATTATCCACACACTCCTCATATTGTCATGATATCAAAGATTTTAGAAAAGGAAGCTCCAGAACTAAGGAAAGAAAAAGCATATTTGCAATGGTAAAGGTAAAATGTTTCTTCATAAAGTAAAAATCAATTCCGAAAGGAGGGTGGGTTTCTTTTCCTTTTGAAAAAGTGAGGAAATTTTCCCTATATAAACTCAAAAAGCCCCATAAATCTTACATTCATATCCTATTCACTCTTTACCATCAATCTCACTCGCCCCAAAAAGCAGAAAACTTGTTTTCCTAGGAGGAAATAGCAAAAATTTGAAGGCGATGCGTGTAGAAACACTACGTTGTGTTTAGGAGATAGGCACTACACTTTGGTGCTATGCGTAGGAGCACTGTGCTGCACACAGGACAGAGTGCCCCGAAGCTCACCAAAATTCTCCCAAACTTCAAATTTTCACTTTCAAGCTTCGTTTAACTATCTTCTAAGCTAAAGAACAAGTAAGTACACCATCACCCTCTATCTTTTGCTTTCCCTTCCATGTCAATAATTTTTCAAGTTATGGTTTGTAGCAAATCTTGAATGGGAAATGTTAGGGTGAAAATGGCCATCATAATTTGTGATCTCCAAAACATGTAAATTGACATCCTACAGATACATACATGTTTGATGAGTCATTTTGACTAGTTCATCCACCTCAAAACAAAGTCTAAACACTGAAAAAGCAAAACCCTAGCTTATTCCTAGATTTCTTCTTGGAAAATTTCATCATAAACCCTTTTGGTCTCACTTGCAAGAAACAACATCTTTTCACTATTTTATTAATTCATTTTCATCAGTTTTCAAAGTCATCTCATCTTTCCTAAAACACCTCCCATCATTTTGTCAAAATCTCCTACGTATCACTTCATTTTCCTTCACACCCCACATATTATTTTCACTTCCTGTTGCTAGGACTTTGCGTCATCATGGAGGCAGAATCTTCACCAGAAAGAAAGAGAGAACACAAAGGAGGGAGGATTCTCAGATATCAACCATCAGACTCCAACAGAATCAACTCCTATCCTTTCATCAAACAATGCTTTGAGGATGTTCACTCCTAGGAATTTTACAAAAGGGTAAGCGAGGTAGGGTTTTATGAGCAACTAACAGATTTGGTAGCAACAAAAATGAAAGGAGAGACTGCTATCATTGTTGGTATTGAGTTTAGTTTCTTAGTGGCTTCCATCTCACTAGAACCGGGTTTACTGGAAAATGGTGAATATTGGTTTAAGGGAATGAGTTTAGATCTTGAAAACTACAAGCCCTTCTTAAAGACGCCATAGAGAGATATAGATGTTCACCTAATGCCTTTCAGAAATTTACTAGAGAAATATGCCCCTTTGATGAAAACTATCATCAGGCTCTTTACATGTGAAGGTAGATTCTCCAAGTTGTATGCCTATCATATTCGCCTCTTGATGCTCTTCACATCTCAAAAGGCACTCAACATGTGTAACTACAGATTCAAGATCATTTCAAAAATGTCCAAAAAGATACAATGAAAGGACAAAGAGCACTTCACAAGCTTGTTCCATCACAGTCTCATCAAAACCATTGCCCTTCACCAATTGGCAGAGAGTGGTATGGCTTGGGAAGCCTTTTTAGAAGCTGCTTTAAAATGTCATGAGGAAAATGCAGTAGCTCAGTTTCTAAGTGCACCAAAACAACAAACAGAGATGGGGTCATCTAGAAAAATAGTGGAGAAGACTCAGGTACCCAAACCTGAGGTGACGAAAGTGTATAAGAAAGGGCAGAGGCTTGTGTTTTCTTCTCATAAAGAGAAATGAACCAAGCCTTCTTCATCGACAACAAAGGATAAGGACACAATGGGGCATGAGTTTGAGCTAATTGATATACAGGATGACAATCAAACCACAAGCATGAGGTAGACTATCAAGGAAAAGGACTACCAAATCAAGGAGCTAGCGTTAAATTTGGAAAGGGCAAAGTATGTTATATCATTCCTCGAACAAGAAAACAGTCAACTCAAAGAAAAAGAGTTGATCATAGAAAAGGAAAAAGCTAAGTTAATGACACAATTCAAAAAGGTAAAGAGATAATGACATCAAACAAACTTGAAGCATGAGAGGTGAGAGGAAAAAAGAAAATACAAAGAAAAAGAGGCCTTAAGAAACCTTTGCAAGAGGTACAAAAACAAATGTTGCTTAGTGAAGACCCTAACCTAGAAGAAAGGATTGCCCTAGAGGTTCATCAAGATAAAGAATATTGGCTTAATAGGGTGAATGAAAACTTGGAGAAGCTCGTTGAAAAGGAAAACATAGACAATCAATTGCTCAGACATATGGCACATCACTATGATGCTCAAAACATGACCGCTAATGTCAAAGTAAAAAAACTTGAAAACAAGCCCAAGGAGGCCAAAAAGACCAAAAGGATGAGGGAAACTTGGAAATGCTTGCTTAAGCATCCACTAAGCTATAGAAAACCTATTTTTACACCTTCCCTCCAATTTTCAACAAATTCTGAGCATTTTGAGTTTTTTGACAAATTTTGGTCTAAGTTCAGAAATTCAGTTGCTCCAGAAGCGTAGCACCTTGGCACTGTGATTTTTCCTCAGGCCTCCATTTGAGGAAAGGTATAAATTTTTTAAAATTTATTGACATCTTCTAAAAGCCCATTTTTCTAGATTTTTCATAGGTGGCTTAGTTTTTGAGAAAAATTAAAAAAGTGGCGAAAAACTAGCATTCTGGACCATTTTTTGATTGGTATTGTGCTTTTGGAGCAACCTTGGGAGAATGGATTTTTGAAGGTCTTCCCTTGCTCCAAATTTAGAAATTCAAACTATTATAAAAACTAGACTTGAAAGGCTAGTTGACCATTCTCTCATATTTTTATTTAGACTCTTGGAAGCCACCTAAAAATCATCTCACAGTCGGTGTTGCACTTCTGCACTTTCTATGTTTTTATTTGGAAAATTTCACTATGTAAAATTTCTAGTTTTCAATATGACTTTTTCAAAGTCAAGATTCTCTATGTAATGGCACTAGTTATGAGGCTAGGTGATGAGGCATGAATATATGCACATCATAGGTTGTTTTTGATGTTTATTAGGCCTCATTAAAGAAGCAAACTCCTAAACAAAGTCCTCATGAAGTGTTTAAGTTGCACCTTCTCACTCTCACCTATTGGTTGAGAGAATCTTGGAGTAGGTTCCTCCACCAAGGAATTCTACTCCTAAAGGTGGGAAAGTGTTCTAGGAGAGTCTATAAGTATCATTTCACTTTAGGAGAAGAGGGTTGAACTTTTTGTGAAGGAGGCTTACATTTTAATCATCTTTCAGCTAATACAGATACATGTTACAACTATTTTCAAGGAACTCTAGCCCAGTGAGTTCATGGTGCTTGTACTTTATTCTTCTTGTTTTCTCATGGTATAAACATCTTTATCTACATTATATCCCTTATTTCTATGAATGCCTTGTGGTAAAATATTTAGAATTCTTGTTTTTCAAGCTCTATTGTCTAGTTTTCATAGTTATGTGTTTTTCCTTCCTAAGCTAATGAAATCATGTTTATTTATGCTCATTAGTTTCTTCCACACTATATCCTCTATAGCACACTGAGAAATACCCAAATTACACCATTTCTTCTAATATCTAGATCCTTCTTATGTTTTCTCCTGCATTCCTAGAGCCTAGACGTAATTGTGGCTCCAAATCCTCACTTCAGAAAATCCTTAAAAACCAAATTTAAAAAAACAAAAAAACAAATACTCATACCTAGTCTGAAATCCATTTAATTTAAAGCAATATCACTAATAAGATACTTAGAGGGATCCCTCTGATGCCCAGTAGCGCTAGCTACTGAGATGAAGTGGTTTGAGGTTACCCTTGTCGATTTCTAGCCTAGGATATTGTAAGGACTAACATTTTTGGCACCATTGTGAGGGAACGACTGTTAAATTATTCCTGGGAAATATGTAAGAGCTTTCAAAGAACTAGCTCTGTACCTCTTAGTTTCTAGTATTCGAAGAGAGACTGAATTCATAAATCTCATCAGTTTGGGGTGTATACATTCTAGGTTCCAAAAGGCATACTAGGTAAAATCCTGACCCAAATCCACACTTCATTGTTGAAGATCCAGAAAGAGGACTCAGAAAAATTAGACTACCTATCACTAGAAGTGCAGTTCGTAAAATTAAAAGAACAACTTCTTTGCCTAAACACCTATTCACCTTTTAGCAAATTCCATTTGAAGAGCAAATACAATTATCACTTACAAGGCCCAAGTTTGACTCATGTATCTCTGATATAACATTAGAACCTTTAAAGGTTGAAACTTACTCTTTTTCTTCTGAATCTTTGTCTGCTAAGACTGATCATGAACTGTGGTTAAATTTTGATAAGCTTCAAAGCCTTGCCAGCTAACTCTAGATCACTACTGAGAAAGTCTTTCTTCAATACCAACTTGAATACCTAGCCACAACTCCATCCTCTTTTTCACCTCCAATATGATCTACCACATCTCCTAAAGCTTCAGTTTCATCATCTTTCCTACCTCCCCCGTTCATTCGATCCTTACCTTTACAACCCATTTCAGTAGTTCCATCATCCTCATCAGCATCACCACCCTTATTTACACAATCCATTGTAACACATTCACTTTTTCCAACAGTCATGGCAAGATTTGCGCCATTTTTACTCCCTGCTAAATCCATTGCTTTGCCTTAGAACTATGATGAGAGACTTCCTTTGTTTCATGGAAGTGCATAAATTATATGTCAATAGTATGTTGAGAAGTTAATAGACTTCATTGATTTAGAATAAATTCATGAGGAGAATGCCAAAATGAGGATTATCACTCAGAGTTTCTCAGGAGATGTTAAGAAAAAGTTTGAAAGTATAGCTATGAATTCTATTAACAATTCTCAAAGATTGAATGAATTATTTCTAGATCGTTGGCAAGAGAAGAAAAATTCATTACAAATATTGGATGAGTATAATTCAATGAAAAGGAACCCTAATGAAACAGTTCAAGAATTCACATCAAGATTTAATACAGTGTAAAATTATATACCTAATGATATGAAACCTATTTGTGGTTTGGCTCTTCTTCATTATCTTGAGGCTTTCGATCCAGATATGTCCTACCAACTTAGAGAAAGAGACCCAACTACTCTTGAAGAGATGCAATGGAATGAAATTAGTGTTGAAGCCAATTTTCTCATTAAGAAGTCAAAATCAAAGCCAGAGAGGGTCGAGAAGAAAGTTGTCTTCAAAGAAGAGCCTACATCATCTTTTGCTGCAAAGCTTGAAAGTATGATAAAAACTATGGAGAGGATGATGGATAGAATATCCATAAATGATCGACAAGATGAACCATCAGTGGGGAATCCTAACTTTCACAGAAAACAACAACATCAGTTTAGAAATTGACAGAAAGAGCAGTGAAATAAAGATCCTCAAAGTCAAGTAAGAGCTCCATTTCAGCAAAACTACACTGAAGGTGAGGAAGAAGATGAAGAAGACATTGTAGAAGAAAATCACTTCTTTCAAGAAGATGAACTGCCTACTTTCCTAACAAAGGAAGATGAATTTTTTGAAGACTCTCGCATACTCAATGATCAACAATTCGTGCTTGCAAGCAAAGATTTGTGGGCTGACAGGAATGAAGAGTACCAAAGAGGATATCACAATGCCCTAAATCATTTCCAAAATAAGTACAATTTAGGGAATAGAAATGTACTTGTTACTCTAACTCAAAAAAGATAAAATTGACAAAAGGATGCACCAAGCAAAGAAACCACTCTTGCAGGCTAGAATAAAGACAAAGATATTGTCATACTAAATTAGGATAGAACCATTGAAGCCTGCACTAGCAATGTGAGGAAGGACAAAAAAATGCAAACAGAAAGAGAAAGGAAGGAACCTCAAGCTAAAGACCAAAAAGAAAGGAAGGACAACACTTCAAAATAGGTAGAAGAGCAATCTAATCTTTTTAGTTTGGAAAATGAAGTTTCTAAATTGAAAATAACCATTCCCCTCACCGAATTGGTAAGGAATGAAAAATATAAATTTCAGATTGCAAAAATGCTTAGGGTCGATCAAATGTCTGATAGAGTTAATGTTGTTGATGATGAGCCAACAATGCTTTTTGGTCCAGCCTTAGAAGGAGCTCCTGAAGATAGTGAAATTCCTCCTTTTTATTTGAGTCTTAAACTTCATGACTTTAACCTTCATAATGCTATGCTAGATTCTAGTGCCTCTCATAATCTGATGCCTAAAGCCATCATGGATAAACAAGGACTAAGCATCACCCGACCTTACCATGATCTTTATTCTTTTGATTCTGGAAGAGTGAATTTCCTTGGACTCATTAAGCGCTTGGTAGTGTCCTTAGACCAAACCCCAGCCAAAAATGTACTTATGGATGTCATAGTTTCCGATATTCCTCCTAAGTTTGGCATGTTGCTTTCAAGATCTCAGGGAGAAAAAGTAAAGGGTACTCTACAGCTTGACTTTTCATATGCCATTATCCTTGTTTTTGGATAGCTCTAGAAACTTTATAGTGAAAAGAAGATGAAATTCATGATCAACAGTAAGGAGAAGCTAGTCAGTCATCTTATACATGTCGTTCATATTGATCTTGAATCTTTCATTCTATTTAGTGATATGAATTATGTTGATGATGAAAGTTAGTTAGTGGAAATTTCAGAAGTTCCCAACCTAACAGGCAACATAGATGAAACAATTACAGTAGAAGGTAAAGAGGTTGGTGAGGAATGTAGATAGCCTACAAATCCTATTGAGGAGATTCAAAGAATAGTGTAGAAAACATAATGTTTTGAGCTAGCCATTCAAAATCCTGAAAATCAAAAAATTCAATCTTTAAAAATTCTTTTTCTAGATGAAGAAAATGGTCTTTGGACCATGTAGTTTGATGGTGCATCAGGAAGAGAAGGAGTAGGAATTGGTGTTTGGATACATAGTCCATTAAATTAGTCAAACAAAATCACTTGCAATGTGAGAATGAGCTCTTACAAGTTGGATTTTGAATGTTCAAATAATGATGTGGAGTATGAGGCATCAATTGCTGGCCTCAAAATTCTAAAAATGTTGCGAGCAAAAAATATTTTGTTTATGGAAAATCCGAATTAGTGATCAAGAAAGCTAAAGGGGAATATGAGGCTAAACACCCAAGAATGACAGCTTATCACAATGTTGTACTTGATATTCTCAAAACTTTTTTAGAATATACATTATCTCTTATTCCTAGAACTCAGAATGTCATAGCTGATTTGCTTGCCACTGCAGCAAGTATGGTGAAGATCCCTATTCATCCCAATCATAAGTACTCCATCCATGTTAAGCATCACCCAACTATCCTAGATAAGATGAGGTTTTGGCAAGTGTTCAGTGATGGTAAGTAGATAAACAACTTTCTGCAGTTGGAGGGGGAATTTATGAATTCTCACATTGATGATGCATACACTTTGATAATCCCCACATTCATTCAGTTGACACTGAAGTATTACAACTCAAGGAAAAGAACATTACAAGAGGCTTGGTGCCTTTGGAAGAGTTATTTGACAAGGATGATATCACCGAGGATCCCACCATGGTTCCTACAGAAAAGGGAGTAGAAGATGTAAATATTGGCATAACTGAAAATCCTAAATTGGTCAAACTATCAAAGTATTTATCTCTTGAAACAAAGAGTAAGTACATGTCTTTAATGAACGAATTTACTGATGCATTTTCATGGGATTACTCAGATATGAAAGTTTATGGTAAGAGTATCATTCAGCACATCATTCCTATAAAGCCTAACCAGAAGCCATTTCACTAGAAATTGAGAAGAATCAATCTCAAGTTGTTGCCATCGCCTGAAAAAGGGGTAAATAAACTTTATAGCTCTGAAGTAATAGTTCCCATTTAGTTTTCTGAATGGATGTCTAATCTAGTACCTATGAGGAAGAAGACCGGGGAAATTCATCTATGTATTGATTTTAGAAATCTCAATAAGGTGTCCCTAAAAGACAACTATCCCCTGCCTAAGATGGATCACATACTTTAGAAGGTGGTCAGATCCTCTAGGATGTCAGTGCTTGATGGATACTCTCGGTACAATCAAATTCTGGTACACAAAGAGGATCAACTCAAGATAACCTTCACAACACCATGGGGTACATTCATGTATGCCAAGATGCCTTTTGGTCTAAAGAATGTAGGAGCTACCTTTTAATGGGCTATGGACATAACATTTGCAAATGAAAAAGATGTATTTATGGTTATCTATCTAGATGATCTAATAGTATTTTCAAAATCTGATGAAGGTCACTTGCATCACTTAAGGATTGCTTTTCAGAAATGTAGAAAATTTGGAATCTAGCTTAACCTAAAGAAGAGCTTGTTCGCCATGGAAGAAGGTAAACTAGTAGGACACATCATCTCTAAATATGGCATCTGCATTGATCCTGCCAGAGTAGAGGCTATTCAAAAATTACACTTCCCTGGGAACAAGAAAGATATTCAGTTGTTCAATGGGAAAATTAATTTTTTGACGAGATTTATTCCTAGTCTAGTTGAGCATCCGAAAGAGATGACTAATATGTTGAAAAAGGATAGTAAGGTAAAGTGATATCTCGAGGCTAAGAAATCATTTAATGTGGTAAAATTTACATTATATACTACTCCTATTTTGATTAGCCCATATTATACCTCAGATTTCATCATTTTTCTTTTGCTTCTGAGCACACATTAACAGAAGTCCTAATGCAAAAAAAAGATCAGAAAAATGAGTAGCCTATAGCATTTTTTAGTCGCACTATAAGAGATGCAACATTGAGATATAACATCATTGAGAAACAAGCATTGGCATTGGTAAAATCCCTCAAGGATTTTTGAGTTTATATTCTACATTCACATACCATTTCTTATGTCCCTACTGTATCAGTAAAAGAAATTCTTGTGAGAATAGATCCTGAAGGAAGAAGAGGAAAGTGGATTGCAGCAATGTCAGAATATGACTTGGAGATAAAACCTACAAATCTCACCAAAGGACAAGGGTTAGCCAAACTTATGGGAGAATCAAATCTACATCCACCAGATATTAATTTGATGGCAGCACTATCAGAAGAAATAGAGGAAAATGGCCCTTTCTTGCAGGTGTCTGATATGTTCATGTCCTCACCTTGGTACTTTGACATTATCTTTCTCTTGCAACACTTGAATCCTCCTCTAGAAGTCCCCAAAGGTAAAGTTAGATCACTGAAACTCAATGCTTCAAAATATTGTATTCTCGATGGTGTTTTATTTTGGAAAGATCTTGGAGGTGTGCTACTGGATTGTTTGATAGAAAATGAAGCTAAAGATATAATGAAGGATTTTCATAAAGGAGATTGTCGCAGTCATGATTTTTGGAAAACTAAAGCAAATAAGATCTTAAGAGCTGGTTTCTATTGGCCCACCCTCTTTTCTGATACATACAAAAAAGTCATGAGTTGCCATGAATGTCAAATGTTTCAATGAAAGAGGAAACATTTTCCATTACCATTACAACCAATTTTGATTTCAGCTCCTTTCTAGTATTGGGGTCATGATTTCATTGTTGAAATCCATCCTTCATATTCATCACAACCAAAATGGATATTAATAGCCACCGAGTACTTTACAAAGTGGATTAAAGCTATCCCAACTAGGCAAGATACTGATTCTATCATCATTCAATTTATGGAGTCTAATATTTTGTCTAGATTTAGCTTCCCATAGAAAATAATAATAGACAACACTACTGCTTTTAAATAATAAAAAATGATGTATTTCTATTCCAAATATCACACTGTGCTAGGACATTCTACTGCTTATCATCCATGGGGAAACGACCTCACTGAATCCTCCAACAAATCTTTGGTTAACATCATCAAAAAGGTCCTGGAGGTGAACGAGAAGAACTGGCATAAAAAACTTATCAATTCCTTGTGGGTGGACAAGCTCAACACCAAAAAGTCAATAGGTATGTCTCCTTTCTAGCTAGTATATGGAGTTGACATAGTATTTCCTTCAACTCTTGTTGTCCCAGTAATGAAAATCCTATAGGAATTAGATAGTGAAACTAATGACATACAAAGGAGAATACAATAGATGATTCATTTTCATCAAACAAGAGAAGACATTTTTTAGAACACATCCAAACACCAAGCAAAGATTAAAAGATTTATGACCGCAAAACCAAGGAAGACAATTTCAATTTGGGAGATGTAGTCCTTCGATGGGATGCTAGAAATGAAGACAAAGTCAAAGATGGTAAGTTTGAGAACTTATGGAAGGGACCATACAATTTTTTTTCTTTTAGAGGAAATAATGCTTTCTTATTGGAAGAAATGGATGGAAAAGATTATCTAGGAGGGGTGATCAATGGTAGGGTTCTCAAGCACTACTATCTCTAAAATCCTAAAAGGTCATCATCATTGTACATACCGGTGTGTATTTTACTTCTAGCATTTTTGATAGCTATCATTAGAGTTTGAAGCCTAAAGTGAAGGCCGTAAGGCTCTTTCAGTTAGTATTGTTTTCATTTTTTTATTGACTTCTTTTGTCATGTCAAAAGGTTAGTTAGTCTCAAGTCAAAAATCAATTTTTATGCATGTTGACTCCATTGCCCAAATGAATAAGGCTACTTGATCTACGGTGTTCTTCACACCTCTAAGGAGCTACCATCCCTAGTTGGAGCTAATGTTAGTGTCAGTCTTGTTAGCCTATCACCTGGATCAAAAATGTTTTTACCATGTTTTTTTCCAAGCTTTCACCATCAAATTTTTTTATTACTAGATTTACACAACAAATTTGGTCATTGTATGGTTAGTCTAAATATGAAGTCATCATTTGAAAATTCACTCATGCTCATTGCCTATCAAACCTTATGAAGGCTTCACAATGAAAATGGGTCAGTCATCATCATCATTCCATTAAGTCTTAGGTCATCCATTAGGTCACTAGGGTCTCCAAGGTCCATCATTTCCACAAAAAAAACCAAGAATAAGTCAAACATGACAAAGAAATTGTTGAAGAATTGATCATGATTATCCACACACTCCTAATATTCTCATGATATCAAAGGTTTTAGAAAAGGAATCTCCAGCACTCAGGAAAGCAAAAGCACATTTGCAATGGTAAAGGTAAAATTTGTCTTCATAAAGTGAAAATCAGTTCCTAAAGGAGGTTGGGTTTCTTTTCCTTCTGAAAAAGTGATGAAATTTTCCCTATATAAACTCAAAAAGCCCCATAACTCTTTCATTCATATCCTATTCACTCTTTACCATCAAGCTCACTCGCCGAAAAAAGCAGAAAAATTGTTTTCCTAAGAGAAAATAGAAAAACATTGAGGGAAATACACGTAGAAACACTACGTTTCCCTTAGGAGATAGGCACTACACTTCTGTGAACTGCGTTGTGCTTTGGTGCTACACGTAGGAACAATGCACTGCGCGCACGACAGAGTGCCCCTAAACTCACCAAAATTCTCTCAAACTTCAAATTTTCACTTGCAAGCTTGGTTTAATTGTCTTCTAAGCTAAAGAACAAGTAAGTAAACCATCACCATCTATCTTTTGGTTTAATTTCCATGTCAATAGTTTTTCAAGGTAGGGTTTGCAGCAAATTTTACATAGGAAATGTTACGGTGAAAATGGCCATCATAAGTTTTGATTTGCAAAACATGTAAATTGATATCCTACACCTACATACATGTTTGATAAATCATTTTGACCAGTTCATCCACCTCAAAACAAAGTTTAAACACTGAAAAAGAAAAATCCTAGCTCATTCCTAAAGTTCTTTTTGATAAATTTCATCATAAACCCTCTTGGTCTCACTTGCAAGAAACAACATCTTTTCACTATTTTATTCACTCATTTTCATCAATTTTGAAAGTCATGTCATCTTTCCTAAAACCCCTCCCATCGTTTTGTCAAAATCTCCTACATATCACTTCATTTTCCTTCACACCTCACATCTTATTTTCACTTCCTACTACTAGGACTTTGTGTCATCATGGAGGTAGAATATTCACCAGAAAGAAAGAGAAAACAAAAAGGAGGTAGGATTCTTAGATATGAACCATCAGACTACAACACAATCAACTCCTATACTTTGATCAAACAATGCTTTGAGGATGTTCACTGCTTGGAATTTTTCAAAAGGGTAAGTGAGGCAGGTTTTTATGAGCAACTGATAGATTGGGTAGCATCTCCATCTCAGTGGCATCCATCTCACTAGCAACCAGTTTACCAGACAAGGGCAAATATTGGTCTAAGGGAATGAGTCTAGATCTTGAAAACTACAATCCCTTCTTAAAGATGCCATACAAAGATACACATATTCACCTCATGCCTTTAAGATGTTTACTAGAGAAATATGCCCCTTTAATTAAAACGATCATGAGGTTCTTTACCTGTGAAGGTAGATTCTCTAGGTTGTATGCCTATCATATTCGCCTCTTGATGCACTTCACATCTCAAAAGCTAGTCAAAATGTGTAATTACCTGTTCAGGAGCATTTCAAAAATGTCTAAAAAGATACAATTAAAGGACAAAAACACTCCCCAAGCTTGTTCCGTCACAATCTCATCAAAACCATTGTCCTTCACCAACTGGCAGAGAGAGGTATGGCTTGGGAAGCCTTTTTAGAATTAGCTTTAAAATGGCATGAGGAAAATGCAACATCTTAGTTTCTAAGTGCACCAAAACAAAAAAAAGATATGGGATCATCTAGCAAAAAGGTGGAGAAGACTTAGCTACCCAAACCTCAAGAGACCAAAGTGTATAAGAAAGGGAAGAGGCTTGTGCTTTCTTCTCAGAAAGAGAAAGGGGCCAAGCCTTCTTCATCGACAAAGCAGGAAACGACAACAAAGGATAAGGAAACCATGGAACATGATTTTGAGCTAATTGATCTAGAGGCTGAGGATCGAACCAAAAGCATGAGATGGACTATCAAGGACAGGGACTACCAAAGCAAGGAGCTGGTGATAATTTTAGTAGGGCAAAATATGTTATATCATTCCTCGAATAGGAAAATAGTTAACTCAAAGCAAAAGAGTTGATCCTAGAAAAGGAAAAAGCTAAGTTAATGTAGCAAGTCAGAAAAGATGGAGACATAATGACATCAAGTGAGCCTGGAGCATGAGAGGTGAGAGGAAAAAGGAAAATACCAAGAGCAAGAGGCCTCAAGAAAGCTTTGCAAGAGGAACAAAAACAAATGTAGCTTAATGAAGACCTTGACCTAGAAGAAAGGATTGCCCTAGAGGTTCATCAGGATAAAAAATATTTTCTTAATAGGGTGAATGAACACTTGGATAATCTCCTGGGAAGGCAAACATAGACAATAAATTTCTCATACACATGGCGCATCACTATCAAGCTCAAAGCACGATCGCCAATGTCAAATTAAAACAACTTGAAAACAAGCTCAAGGAGGCCAGAAAAGACCAAAAGGATGAGGGAAACTTTGAGATGCTTTCTAAAGCATCCATGAATCTATAAAAATCCTATTTTTACACCTTCCCTCCAATTTTGAGCAAATTCTGAGCATTTTGAGTTTTTTGACAAATTTTGGTCTATGTTCAGAAATTTAGCTGCTCCAGATTTTTCCTCAAGTCTCCATTTGAGGAAATGTATAAATTTTTGGAAAGGTGCTCACATACTCTAAAAAAAAATTTGCCCATATTTTGCGGAGGTGGCTTAGTTTTGAGAAAAAGGAAAAAAAGTGAAAAAAATAGCATTCTGGACCATCTTTTGACAAGCATTGCGCTTCTGGAATAACCTTGGGAGAATAATGTTTGAAGGTCTTCCCATGCTCAACATTTAGATATTGAAATTGTTATAGAAACTAGACTTGAAGGGATATTTGGCCATTCTCTCATATTTTCATTGTGATGCCTTGAAGGCACCTAAAAATCAGCTCAAAGTTGGCGCTGCGCTTCTGCACTTACTGTGTTTTTATTTTTGAAAATTTCACTATGTAAAATTTCTAGTTTTCAGTCTGACTTGGTCAAAATCAAGATACTATATGTAATGGAATTAGTTACGAGGCTAGGTTATGATGCATGAATAAATGTACATCATAGGTTATTTTTTATGTTTATTAGGCCTCATAAAAGAAGCAAACTCTTCATGAAGTGTTTGAGTTGCCCCTTCTCACTCTCACCTGTTGGTTGAGAGAATCTTGGAGTAGGTTCCTACACCAAGGAATTCGACTCCTGAAGGTGGGAAAGTGTTCTAGGAGAGCCCATAAGTATCATTTCACTTCAGGAGACGAGGGTTGAACTTTTCGTAATGGAGGCTTGCATTGTAATAATCTTTCAGCTGATACAGATATAGGTTGGAGCTATTTTCGAGGAACTCTAGCCCAATGAGTTCATGGTGCTTGTGCTTCATTATTTTTGTTTTCTCATGGTTTAAAAATGTTTATCTATTTTATATCTTTTCTTTCTATGAATGCCTTGTGATAAAATATTCAGAATTCTTGTTTTTCAAGCTCTGTTATCTGTTTTTCATAGTTATGTGTTTTTCCTTCCTAAGCTAATGAAATCATGTTTATTTATGCTACTCATTAGTTTCTTCCACACTATATCCTCTATATTACACTGAAAAATACAAAAATTACACCATGGTTTGTGATATCTAGCTCCTTCTTATGTTTTCTCCTGCATTCCCACAGCCTAGACCTACTTGTGGCTCCAAACGCTAAGTTCAGCAAATCCTTAAAAGCCAAATTTTCACAAACAAACAAAAAAATACTCATATCTAGTCTAAACTCCATTTACTTTAAATTAATATCACTTATAAGAGACTTAGATAGATCCGCCTCATGCTCAATAGGGCTAGCTATTGAGCTGAAGTGGTTTGAGGTTACCGTTGTCGATTTCCTTTTCAACCTAGGAGATTGTAAGGACTAACACCTGGTAGAAGACAAGTAAATAATATGGATGTCTACTTACAACCATTGGTAGATGAATTGAATGAATTATGGGAATGGATATATGTGTATGGTGTATCAAGACCCATCGCAACATATAGGAGTTTTACATTGTATGCCATATGTTGTTACGCCATACAAGATTATCCAGGTTTAGGAGTTTGATATGATAAATTACATTTTTATTTATTTATTTATTGATATATGCAAGAATATTTTTCTTTATATTAATTTAATTTGCAGCAATAGTTCTAATCTTCATGATCGCTAGCCTGCCTTGAATACATGAATAATTCTTTATCTCCTGTAATAAAAGGGTATCATGGATGTAAATGTTGTGGACCTTCCCTAAAGGGTATGTTGTTTGATCACCTATGAATGGAATTTCATGCCTACTCCAGGGTATTCCTTCTAGAAGAACACCCTTACAGAAGAGGAAATTATGCTTTCAATGGTAAAGGAAAGAGAACCCAAATGTCGACAATAATGACACCAACTGAATGGTCTAGAGCATATGAGAGAGAGAAGGAGAAGGAGTTTTCATAAATGTTTGATTCAAATGTGGAGACTATGTTTGATAATCCATAATTATTTGAAACCTATGTTGAGAAATTTCCTGTTGGGATGAAAAGGAAAATTTTCTTTTATGATCTCCCATATTGGGAACATATTAAGATTACACACTTACTAGATTCGATGCATATATTTAAAAATGTATCTTC
This sequence comes from Pinus taeda, assembly GCA_000404065.3. Lineage (NCBI taxonomy): Eukaryota > Viridiplantae > Streptophyta > Pinopsida > Pinales > Pinaceae > Pinus > Pinus taeda. The sequence goes on from APFE030794868.1 coordinate 100,941, forward strand.
ATTATGGAGGAAAATATCATCAAAATAAAGTGACACATTTGTTATTAGGATAAATATTATTTCTTCAAAAACTAAAAAGAAATATTGGCTAAGACAAGAAACTAGAGGCAAGGTTGTTTCCCCTTGGTATTTCAAGGAAGGTGATTTCTTGTGGATTTTAAATAAAGATGATCTTTTTTTTCACAAATGAAGTTATAATGGGTGTGAGGTTTCCTCCTTTATATGGGTCTTCACTACAACATTGCTTCACTCTAAAAGACCATTTGTTGAGGTTGAAATTGCATGACCATTTGAACCTTCTAAAAGTACCTACTTCAAAAACATGATTTTATTATTTGTTATTATTTTTATGCAATAGGATATTTTATAATTATTTTCTGTATCAAGTATTATTTACTTTTCAATTTCATTATTCTCTTCTTATGCATGGGTGTGTGAATCATGACATTCCTTAATACCTATGACATGCCATATCTAAATTATTTTCATTTGTATGTTAGATTACACCAAAGGAGATTCATGTGGCTAGAATTCCATAGTGGGGTCAAGAGATAACTGAGATGGTTGGTATCTTTGAGAAGGAAAAAATGATTCTCATGGACTTATAGGTTCATCTTTTAGTTTACCTAGCAGATGAGACTGAATTAGTTGGGGTGGTTTCTTATTGTTAGATCTTCTTCTTAGAGTGGTAAATGAACAAATTGAAAGATTTTGTTAGAAAAAGGGAAAAACCCAAGGGGTATATTGCATAGGGGAATATATCGTATGAGACTTTCTATTATGTTAGTGACTACATCAATAAGATTGACAAGACACCAAGTTTGGATATTTTGGATGACGAAAAGGGTGAAAACAAAAGAGAAGAGGAGCTTACCGAAATGAATGGAATGAGGCACATGATAAACGGTAAGCGGTAAGTGACGTATCATTTGTCAAATTTCTACACATAAACAGTAAGTGGCATGTCATTTGTCAAATTTCTACACAGTATCTATTCACAATGAAAACCATATTAATGAATATTTTGATCTCATACATTCTATATGTGTTGGCTTAATTTCATCAGTAAATTCATAAATTGAGGCGATCAGTAAAGTCATTATTTACAATTTGGAAGTGACAGAACTATGGATCACATTGTATGAGAAAAAGAGGAGAAAATGAACGAATGGCAGGAAAGAGTTAAAATGGGTTAGAAGCATGCCTTATCATGATCACTTACAATAAAATATGCCAATGACATGGACTAATAGTCGGGTTGTTGATCAAGTAAGAGATAAATATGACACATCTAGTAATTAGATGAATGTAAACATGGGGATTAGGTGTAGAAACTCAGTAATAATCTCTTTATGTACATTTTTAACTTAATAATGTATAGTTGAATTGTAACATCTAGATTTTATATCTTAATTATGGTCGAGTTATTAGAAAAATGACACTGTGATTCTTTTACTTTTTTATAGGTGCATTTGTTCCCAACTATGTGGGAAATTAGACATAATTTCCACATGGAGTACGCCAATCATGGATGCATAAAACAATGCTATGTATTGGAAGATTAGTACAACCAATCCAGTCATGTTAGTGATCCCAATAAAAAACTAATACAAGGTAAATTACATTAGATCAGAAAGATATCAGAAATCATTCAAGCAGGATTCTCTTAGTTACAATATGTTATTTTTAGGTGCAAGTGGTGGGATAACTTTGATTGGAGTAATGTAAAGGAAGATCATGATAGTGGGTTGATATCTGTCAACTCTATAAAGATGTGGCATGAAGTTAGGGAGTCTTATGGTTTCCCCAATCAGTGCAACCAAGTGTTTTTTTACCTAGATGCGTTGGATAGGTGTTGGTGCTTCCTATCAAGATATGGCCTTAGATCAAAACATAATTTTGAGAAGAATAGTTTTATCATGCCAATCGAGGAAGATAATTAGGGTGATGGCAAGAGAGAGTAATATATATACTTGTGTTATTTAATCATTTATATTATTGTTTCATGTTTTTGTTTTCTTTATTTTGCTAATTTTATTGGCTTATATTCATCCTGATATCATTTTATGTAATTGGTACAATTTACAAATGCTTTTAAATGTTTTTTTGGTGGAAACATTTTTACAACTAAAACCAAGTATTTCCAATTGTGTAATTTATAATATAAAAATTAAAATTTTAATAGATTTTTTAGTGTGTTTTAATGTAATTTATAGTAGATTTCTTCATTAGGCTTTGGATAGACATCAGAATGGATTAAAAGATTATAATTGTAAGCATGAGTTGTCAAATTATAACTATATTTTATTAAAATATCAATCTAAATATACTCATATTATCTCCTTTCTCAAATGACATTGTGAATATCAATTTAATTACATAGCTCACAAAGTTATAGAAAATAACACACAAATTCCTAATAACTCATAGAATGAGGCAAAATAATTCACATGTTTTATCTTCAGGTTTATTTCAAAATCAATAAAAATCATGTAGCGATAAATATATGATGACTTTAATATTAATGAAATTTGTTTGTATTAATATGTTTAGATTAAATCCTTGATATGGGAGGTAAAGCCAATGGTAATCATAAATTATTTTCATGGTAATTATAAATAAAATTTGAATTAATAAATATTTTATGGCTAGGAATTAAAAGAAAAATAATATAATGGTGATTAAAATGCATTTGTTTGAGTTTGTAATAGGTTTTGATGATGCATTTTCCTTTCCTTTTTTGATTATGTAAAATAAATATATATTTTTATGTATTTATAGGTAAATTATTTAAAGTAGACATGTCCTTATAATTGTAAACATGAAGTAATATTAGTTAGGAGTAATGTTAAAACATGAATTTTAGTGACTATCTCTTGATAAGTATGTGGAAAAAATAATATTTCTTGAGTTGTTGATTAACAAATAGTCAAATATATTATTTGTGAAAAATTTAAATCTTATATAGTATGATTTTGGTATTATTTAACTCATATTTATTATTAAAAAATGATAAAATTAAACCAATACAATAGAAATACATAACCTAAATAGGAGCAAAATGTTGAATCTTTATTATTAGAAAAAAGTCCACTTGCCTCTTTAAGGGGGAACTTCCAATAGAGAAAATCCAAACTATAAGTAACCTCACAAGCCTTATTTAACATTTCTTGATCCACATATTTAGAGAGAAATTTTTCTAATTTAAATCGGTAAGCATTGCTACAAATATTAAATCTAAATTGTTTGAAAATCTCATAACTTTAGTGATAAATTAAATGTTATTAAAATAGAGTTTTTAAGTTATATTAAATCTAAATTAATTATAAAAATTATGACTTAAGATTTTTGAATTTAACAATAGATTGAATTTTATAAACCAATAGAAATCCATATTAATAGTGTATCTACTAATATCTCAGAGGGATGAAATCTCATATAGTACCATACGATGGATCTATAGTGCTCGCTCTATATGTTTATATATAGATTGACCATAGTGTAATTTTTCATTGGTTAAATTATATTTTTGACTAATTTATTATTATTAATCTTTTATAATAAAAATTGAATGAGTTACACATTTTCGTCTTATTAAAGACTAAATTATTTTGCTTTTAATTATTTTTTCTTGTGAGTATTAAAATATTTTACTAATTAGGTTAGAAAGAATATGAATGAATTATATAAGCAATAGAAAAATAATTATCATAATTTTAGAATCATAGTTTTAGCCATATAAAACTTTGTAATTTATAAAAATATGTTTGCATTTTTTTTAAAGTAAGTCATTTTGAATGAAATTTTCATATAAGTTTACTAATACATAATTAATAATAACTTTTATTTCATAAAAATAAACATCATGGCGACAACCATATATAGAAATAAACCTCACCTAAGATACACATTCAAAATCACTACCATCATCTAACTATGTACACCTCTAGTACATATAAATATCATTAGCTAGCACACAAATCTAATTATCTAATAGGGCATCATCATATTAATCACATCTAACGAAACAAAATAATTCTAATCCAACATTATCACCATACTTATACTCAAACATATATATATTTCATGTCAAAAAATGACTATCACATAGACATCTATCTACAAGCACATTAAATGAACATATCTAACATGACCTAACAATATACACATCAACACCAACACACAAACACACACACATATATATATATATACAAACAATTCCAATAACTGATATCAAGTATCTGATACAAAAGGTGTAGTAGTGGCATCCTGGTTTGTAGGAGAAAATGATCCATGGAAGTGACATACTACCTTAACTATCCAACTATGAGGTGGAGGAGAAGGCAGCTAGTTTTCTATCCAAGGCAAAACATGAGGCACATCCTCTATCTTTTGCATATGATCATCAAGAAAATTTTGAGGAGGTGTACTACCAAAAATATCGCTAAAACCTTGACCATGATCTGATGGGGAAGTACAACCAAAAGAAAGATCACTACCCTCACCTTCATGATTTGACATGGTAACAGTGCTCGACAACTCATGTGACATCTCTGGCACTACTTCCATGTTCACTCTAAATAGCCTTATAGCTTTGATGATATGATGCATAAGGCTCATCATATCGTGTTGAAAGTCCCTTGAGAGGTCCACAAACCTAGGACATGCATTGATCTCTCGAGCCCTCGTAGGGTGGAGCCGATCCTAAACCAAAACTAGAGACAACCAGTCATAATAGTCCATCCTAAATCTCATACCCACTCTACGAGACTAAATTCCCATGCCCCTCTACATCTCAAGATGTGCCTCACCCTCTTGGACCTCACCCATCTCCTCATTGGCTTCCTCTAGTGGGGGAGGAGGCATCTCCCCAAGGAATGTCTAGAAAAAATATAGTACAAAACAATACTTAAATAATTTAATAATAATAATATCTATTTTTAAGATCACAACCAAGCCAGACACCAAATTGGTGTATGAGACAAACTTGTTTGTGGGACAAGGGACCCACCTCCATGTAGTGATTGGACTGCTAAGTCTATGGAGGCATACATACTCTAACCCCCCTTTGGTTTTGAACTTGTGACCTCTTAGGAGGAAACACATGCTCTTAACCATTAGGCCAACTCAAGTTGTATAAAACCAGTTAAGGAACATGCTAGAATAAATTTTATTCTAATTAATTAAGACAATAAAATTATAGCAGATTAATTTAAAGAAAAACTAATATTACCTCTATCATTTGCATGCTCATCTAGTGTGAACAAGATTTTGGGACATTTACTATAATCCATACCTGTGTATAGAAACTATAATAATATAAATGTGTGATCATCCTCACTGGCGATTAGTGTTAGTGTCTCTGTACAAATCCTAGTCAGATATTTTAGTAGGTCCCCTTTAGGCATCATCTAGCCCCACATGCGCATCTGCACCATACTCATTAGCATAGGATGGCGATGGTCAAATGTAGGCCCTGTCTTTGGAAAATTATGAAAAACTAAACAAAAATTTCTAAACCAAAATGGAAGTTTATCCTCCCATGTATCTTGGCATGGATTCTATATAAATCCCTACAAAAATTCCTAAAAAAAATGCATACCACCTGATACATTATGGAACTTACATTAAAGAATTGACATAAGATAAAATAAGGAAACTAATGTGGTTACCATCACTAGTATAGCGTGCAATGGGGGTCACTAATAATGAGAGGGACCTAAATTCCTATTAAAAAAAATAAGTAATACTTATTTGTCGACCACACACCTAAAAATATGGTAGGTTTGTGGACTACATGAACCCCAACATATCTTTGAGAGTAGATAAGTTGAATCTCTATTGTGACACCATGGGGGACATCAGGGACCTCAAGAAAATCTCACCTTCCCCTCAATACGCATGTGATAAAATATATATCCTCCTTAGAGAGCTTATACCATGTGTTAGGACCAATACATAAGGACTGTTGGTGGGCATCTAACTTATGGATCAACTAAGCAAGTAAGTCAGAGTCCACCTTCAACAATGTAGCATCCTCATAGTACAATTGTGCAAGCAAGTCAGAGTGTGCCTTTAGCAATGTAGCCTCCTCATAGTACTTGAGGAGGCCTAAATTACTCAAGAGTAGTTGGGTCACTGCACTAATAGGGAGAGGGTGTGAATCCCTCTCCCTCTCTTTGGCCTCCCATTGTTAGATCACATTGTATATATCTTCCATTTCCTCTTGCTTATGTTCTTTCTCCCTCTATTGACATCTCTGCTACATGATTGACATATGAGATACATCATCGTCATACATAAAACATATATTTTTCAATTAAAATAGAAATTGTATTTATAAATATGGACACATTATGTTCAATTAAAAATAAAAAAATTATCGCTCGTGTGCCCAACAAAAAATAATGCATAGATTCCATTGCACTACCAAACAAAAGATCACCTAAAAAATGCATACATAGATATGATGCACCAATTTTCATTGAAATACATACATTTTCAATGCGATGCATTGACAACCTTACCTACTGGTGCATTCTTATAACATTTTTGCACCGGTACAAAATTTTCAAGGTATAGAACCAACCAAGCTATACTTTTCTAATATTATGCTTTTGGTTTGTTTCGTAAATATAAATGCACAGGGGAAACTTGAACATTTATGCACTGACATAATTGTAATTTAAAATACTCATAGAGAACACAATGGTGTGTTAGGTTCACACACTAAAAGGTGCTTCACCCTATAAATTTACAATGTGATTCGCTATTGGTGTGAGGAAAACCCATCGAATGCAATGTCTAGGAAAAAAATACAAAAAAAATGACTTTTTTTTTATCTATTTTAAATTTTAATCAAGTAAAAAAATAAATAAGAGAGTAACAAAGACATTACCTAGGCATTTTCTCATTGGGGAGGCATAATTAACATGTAAATGAGAATGAGAAAAAAACGTTTCACCACCATTTGCAAAATTGGAAAGTGACACATTGAGCATAGTATGGAAGGATGGTGAGAAAGAAAATAATTGGCATTAGGCCACTTGTGTGAGGAAAGAGTGACACTAGCTCTTTAGTGCTCTTCAAGAATGTAAATGGTGAAAATGGAATTTGCAACGAGTAGTTCTTTTTTTATTGAACAATAATTTGTGTGTTATTACAATAACAATGGTGTGTCCTATCTCTAAGAGCATAATTTATTTTTTAAATTAAAAATCATGTAGTGGTGCTCTGATCACCACACATCGAGGCATTTCAATAACTGAACCACACCAATTCTTCATGGAAATGTGGCACCGCATTATATTAAAATTAAACGCCCCTTAGTGATATTAGTTCTAGGATGCATCAGGGCATTTTTATACATTAATGACACTGACGATTCGTGGGAATATAGCACCAAATTTTGTTTTTAATTGAAATCGCTATAGAATGTTTCTTAATAAGATGCACCAAGCATTTTAATACATTAATCACACTAGTTCTTTGTGGGAATGTAGTAAAACAAATTTTTAAATTAAAAAAGGAAAATAGGTGCTCTATTTAAGCACTTATTGGGGAATTTCAATACAAGAATGACATCAGTGCTTCTAGTCCATATAACATCGATACTGTGAAAATAAAATTAGGATTATCATTTTTTAAATTTAACATTAAGGGTTATAAATTGTGTACACACCAAGAACTTATTGTACTAGTTTAGCACTAGCGCATTGTTGTAGTATGGCACCCAACTGGGAAAAACAAATTTTATGACCTACGTTTTTGTAAAGTTAACCCTTTTCAAGTGCCATCGATTAGTATATGGTTGGTGAATTTTTTTATTTAGCACATCATTTTTTTAAATTTTAGAAGATAAATATGCCACAATGCACCATGTTCTATTAAAGATCAGTGCTTATATGTAAAGTAACACACTGTGCATTTTTATATTATAAATGTAGCATTGATAAAACATTCTCCCGCCAACCTTCACTAGTGATCATTTCTACAAACCAATTTTTGTGTTATTTTTATAGGGGCTTTTGCAAAAAAGTATTTCTCTTATAGTGGTAGTGCATTAGTTTTATTCTTTTATTTAATGTTTATTATTTTGTGTAGATGCCACAATGTATTAGATATTATGCCATTTTTCCATGAAGTTTTGTGTAGCGTTAGATAGATGTCATGCAATGATAGATGGGAGGGTGAAATTCACTTTTTCTTCAGTGTTGTTTTGTTTATTTTTTGTCAGCCTTCCAAAGACAATAACCAAATTTGAATCTCTTCCTCCTAGGCTGATGATTGAGATGTGGATGCACATGTGGTTTGATATGATTGCCAAGAGGGGTTAACTAAAGTGTGTGGCTAGGATTTTCACCGAGGAAGTTGGGCTACAAACCAGTGAGGTTGAACACATGCTCATCTTAGTGTCATGTCCTTATCAAGGGATGGATTGGCAATAATGTCTCAAAATACTCTTCACATAGGATGAGAAAGTAGATAATAGAGGTAATATTAGTTTTTTTCTCTAAATTGATTTAGTTTCATTTTACTGTTTTAAATATTTAGAATGCCATTATTCTAGCATGTTGTTTAACTTGTTTTATTAAATTTTTTAATGCAAATGTCTAATTATTGTTGTGTACTATATATTTTTTAGAGATTGACACATTCTTTGGAGAGGTGCCTCCTACCCTGCCATATGTAGATGTGGATATGGTTGATACTGTGGAGGGTAAGGGACGTCCTATTCAAATACAAATACTAAAAGAGATGTGGCCACACCATAGGCCTAATATTATATTCATGATGGAGTTAGATGACAAACTCTCTAAAACTTTGGTTGAGGTGGGATTCCAGCTTGCAAGAACTCTAGGCGTTAGGATATTTTCTAAGCTTGAGTTTTTGGAGGGAATTGTCTTGTGATATGATCATTCTTATGCATCATATCATCAAAGATACCATGTTTATATTAGCAGTGAAGGGAGATGGCCATGTAGCAGATACACAGTTTTCATCCAATGTTACCCAATTGATTCATGATTTTTAGGGTGGTTATCCTTTTATTAGTACACTTGCTTAGGATGGCCATACACTAGATACAGTGTTTTAACCTAAGCATAATACTCCATCGCATGATTACCATGGTGTGAGTGATCTTTCTATTAGTAGTCCAGTGCCCCCTCCTCATTCACCTCATGATCACTGGCTACCTCATGTTTCTCCTCAGAGAGTAGACCATCCACCTCCTCCACCACCTTATCATTTAACTCTTTAGCCAGTTGACCATCCATCATCTTGTATTATAGACTAGGTTACCACTACTACTATTGTATGAAATATTTTATAGTATTAATTTGACATGTTTATAATATATATATTATAAATATATATAGATATATATATATACACACACACACACACACACACACACATTCCACATTTTTTATATTCATGTTGATCTACTTAATTTGTATGTTGGTGTTGATGAGTATATTGCTAGCTCATGCTAGTTATGTTCATTTAATGTTCTTACAGATATAGGTGTATGTTATAAAAAAAAATTGACAACATGAGATGTATATTTAAGGATGTGGGTGGTGATGATGTTAGATAATGTTTGTATTTTGTTAGATGTAATCATGATGATGATGCCCTATTAGATAAATAGATTTATGTTCTAGCTAATAACATTTATATGTGGTAAAGGTGTATATAATTAGGTGATGTTAGTGAATATGAATGTGTATTTTAGATGATGTTTATGTTTGTTATATGGTTATCAACTTAATGTTTACTTTTATGAAACAATATTTATTGTAGATTATATATTGGTAAATTTATATCAAAATTTTATGTATGAAATTACATGCAAAACTACTTACTTTAAATAAAGAAATGCAAAGATATTTTTATAAATTACAATTTTTAATGTGGTTTAAACCTTAATTGTAAAATGATCATTAATACTTTTCTATTGCATAGATAGTTCATACATATTCATTGTAACTAAATTGCTATTCAAACAAGGGCTACGAGGGGCATAGTCCCTACTTATATAAATCATAGAAATGAAAAAAATAAAACATTTATAAAACATCTCTAAAAAATAGCCACTAGAAAACATAATCAAGCTTACACCCAAAATTAGATTGTACAAATCTCTAAACAAAACTACCTTTGTAATCATAGTCAAGCATAGAAATAAAAAAGTTGTGACCTACACTTATAATACAAGAATTAGGCAATATGTAATTAATCTTTGAAATAAAGTTTCAAAATGTATATTGCAACATGTAATCATTAAATAAAAAATTCAATATATTTATAATAAAATTAAAATATATAAACAAATTCGTCTATAAAATCAATTATAATTAAAAAACATTGTTTCATAAGATATTCGATTATAAAAAAATCACACTTATAATTAGTTTTTTTTATAAAATTAATATATTAAAGTTTATTTTATTAATAAATAGTTATGAAAGAATCATAATTAAAAAATATATTTATTAATTCCAATTAAAATATAATTTTTAAATTAATATGTATTTTAAATTTTAATTATAATAAATTTTTTTATTTCTAATGTTTAAACTAATAAACAATAAAATGAAACCAATAAATTTATTCTCAATAATATTTATTTAAAAAATATAAAATGAATTCTTTTAAATTTATTTTTAAAATTCAATCTATTCTTAACTTCAAAGAAATTAACTCATATTCTTTTTTAATTAATTTAGATTTAATATAATTAAAAAATTGTATTCGAATATAATTTAATTTATTAGCAAAGGTATGAGAGTTTCAAGCAATTTAAATTTAATATTTATAATAATTCTTACCAATTTAACTTTAAATTTAATATCTTACCAATTATACAAAATTCCAACAAGACAAATAAAAAACAAAATAATTAGCATGGGATATTGTTAGATGTCATCACTATGGTGGTGCAATATAAAATTATTAGATTTGTGTGCTAGTTATTGGCGTTTATATGTGCTAGAGGTGTAGATAATTAGATGATGTTAATGAATTTGAATGTGTACTTTAGATTATGTTTACTTTTTTTAGATGGTTATCTTCATGATGTTTATTTATATGTGTGTGTGTGTTTGTGTGTGTGTGTGTGTGCGCGCGCGTGTGTGTGAACTTAAATCAAAATTTTATATATGAAATACATAAAGATAGTGAAAACATATTATTAAAATTACAAAGCTTAATATGGTTAAAACTCTAATTGTAAAATTCCCATAAATACTTTTCTATTATATAGATAGTTTGTACATACCCATTCTAACTAACTTCCTTTTCAAAAAATAATTACATATTAACATAATTTATTTTCCATTTTACTACTTACTCTTTGTGAATACTCTTTGTGAATAGACTCTTCTACCATAAACATTGTTATTATAAACAAGTTATTGTCTCCAATTATACATATTTTATTGGCCCTAAAATTTTATGCATGCACATATTCCTATATTTCTCGTTTTTGTTATTATTATGTAATTAGATTGCTACCAAATTTTTAGATCACTTCACTAATTTCATTTTTAGTCAACATGCATGGAATTATTTAAATATTTCCAAAGTGAATGATAGAAGTATGTAAACTAAGAAACAACTAAGCTAGAAACCATATTATCACAAAATCCAAATTAAACTTATAACAATCTTAGTATGAAACAAATATGTTAAATTTTTTATTTCTAAATAATAAATTACACAATTGGAAATGCTTATTTTTAATTGTAAGAAGTTCTCTATTGGAAAAGAAATCATTTTTGAATCTTATGAATTACAAAAAATGTCAAGAGGAGGAATACAAAATTATATAATTGGAAAACTAGAAAGGAAAAGCATACAAGAATAGTATAAATGGTTAAATATTACTAGTACATATCACTCTTTTTTGTCATCATCATCATTATCTTCTTCGCTTGGAATGATAAAAATTGTTTTCTCAAAAATATGTTTTGATCTAAGGTTATGTTTTAATAAGAACCATCAATCCATAACACACATGGGTAAAAAATTGCCTAGTTGTAATGTTTGGGGAAAATATAAGGATCCCTAGCTTCATGTCACATATTTTTAGAGTTAATAAATATCAACCCACTATCACAATCTTCCTTTACATTATTTTAATCAAATGTGTCCCATCACTTACCTCAAAATAAATCATTGGAAGGAAGAGAAGTCCACTGCAGTGATCTCTTGTATCATTATGACTTAACATAATATCCCTTGTATTAGGTTTGGATCATGGTGCATAACACAACTATATTGGTTGAGCTCTAATTCCACTCCATAGTCTTTTGTCATGCATCCATCATCGACATACTCCATGCTAAAATGATGTCCATATGCCCATATAGATGGGAACAAATAAACCTATAAGGAAAGTGAAAAAATCATTGTGTCATGTGTCTAATAACCTAAACATAACTAAAAGATAAAATATAGATGTTACAATTCAAATTTCCATTATGAAGTTAAAAATGTATATAAATGGATTATTACCAATTTGTTGCACCCAATCCCTATGTTTAGTGCATCCTCTTTGGCACATGTGTAACAACCAGATGCATTGTATTTTTGTCCAAATTCATCCACAACCCCGTCGTTGAGGCATATCACTTGCATATTTTCTTTAAAATGATGAGAATAATGCACACTTATAACATTGAACAATGTGAAATATTTCTTATCACTTTCTCGTTTCCTCATCTTTTGTTTGTGTAATGTGGCTCATGGTTGTGTTGCTTCCAAATTCTAAAGAAGTAATTGGTTGATGGATTCAATTTTTCAATTCGATATTGAAATCAAAATGACATATATAATATGTATGAGATCAAAATAAAATATACATTATGAAGTTCATAACTTTAGCATAAATAGGTATTGTTTAGATATTTGACAAATGACAAGTCACTTATTCTTTCTCACCTGCTCTCTTCCATTTTTTTCAGGAAGCTTCCCTTTTTTGTCTTCATCCCTTCTGTCATCCCAAATCACTACTCGTATTGTGTTATTGATCTACTTGATATACACACTAACATAATAGAAATTCTCAAATTATATGTACCCCTCTGGCATAGAACCCTCTAGTTTTTCCCTTTGTCAAATAAAACATTTAGATTTTTCAGTGTACCTCTCTAAGAAGAACATCCAATGATAGGAAGCCACCCCAACTAATTCAAACTCATCCACTAGGTGAATTAGAAGATGAACCTACAAGTCCATGAAAATTGTCTCCAATTCCTTCTCAAACATACAAACAAACTCAATTATCTCTTTACACGACTGTGGAATGCGAACCATATGAATCTCCTCTGAGGTGATCCAAGGTACAAACATAGATAATTTAGATATGGAATGCCATAAGTCTTGGGGAAAGTCATGGTTACAAAAGCACACATGAGAAAAATATAATTACACTAAAATGTGTAATATTAGAAGGCTTAAATGGTCATACAATTTTAACCTTGATAAATGGTCTTCAATAGAGAATCAACACCATAGTGAAGACTGATATACAAAAAGCACCCTCACACCCATTGTAACTTCATTTTCCAAAGAAATATCATCCTTCTTTAAAACCCTCGGGACCTCAACTTCTTTGAAAGATCAAGAGGGACCAACCTCTAATCTACCTTTCTATTTTGGACAATTTTTCTTTTAAGCTTGTGAAGAAATAAGAGCTCTCCTAATAACCAATGTGTCATTTTATTTATATGATATGCGCCTCAATAAAGAAGAGGTAACATTTTTAAATGTATGCATGGGATATATTAAGTGTGAAAACTTAAGACATAAAAGACACATTTCCTTTTCATACCAATTATAAATTTATCAACATAGGTTTCAAATAATTTAGGATCATTGAACATAGGCTCCCAATTTAAATCAGACATTTCTATAATATCCTTCTCCTTCTCTCTCTCTTGTGCTCTAAGCCTTTTAGCTCATGTTATTATTCTATGACTTTGGCTTCTCTCTAGTTGATCATTGGAGGCACACATTGTGGTGATGTGAGTTTTTCTTCTAGTAGGAATACCCTCCAGTATTCATACACTTGATTTCATAGGTCATTAGCCCACCTAGCCTTGATAGAAGTTCCATAAAATTTACATCCATGATACCCTCTTTTTACAAGAGTTGTGAAAGTATTATGTATGGGAATTGTTAGTGATAAAAAAAATAAAAAAAATGTAGTGAATTAAATTAATATACGAAACTATATTTCTACGTATATAAAGACAAGGAAAATTCCTTCTAGTGGGGGTTACAATAGAGGTTTTTAGTGTTATAAAATTTGTAAAAATTGTAGGAAAAGATTTTTCTCCTATATCTATTTGCAGAGATGGATATTGTGGTAGACATTATAATGGAATTTTGTCACTACTATGATAAATTCTAGGTTGGAGGTTTTAGCGAATGTTTTTTTACCAGTGCACTTAATGGAAAAATATAATAAATGTGCTACCAATATAAAACCACTAGTCTAGAAAATTAAAATTTAATCATAAATACTATAAACAAATTTTTGAAACATCAGTGCGTTATCTTTATCAACAAACCAGCTCTATAATAATAAAAGTACACTAGCTAAGACAATCTACTATACCATGCAATGAGGCATTGAATGAAAACAACATTGTTTACTAAAAATTATATCCCCATGGATAATATTTCTTAATCAAATGCCTCAAGTCATAATTTTTAGGAATGACACCATGGCAGGAAAAACAACCTTATAGAGTTAGTACTTTTATTTAAAATTACATCATTGATGAGCCCCGAGCCATTGGTTCTATGAAAGCACAACTGCTTTAATAATTACAATGCACCATGGGGTACAACCTTTCATACCATAAATGAGAGCATTGAATGCAAAAATTATCGGTGATTGAAAAGAATAATGCACTAGGTCATGAAAAAACCCATGTCATACTAGTCCTTTTATGCAATATGACACACTAGTGCATATTTATTTTATAGAGACACTTGGATTTTGTATGGGAAACCATTTTTATTGTTATAAATATTGTCCTTGAAAAACTCGTATTTAGAGCAATGGCCTTTAATATATGATGTCTAGATATTCATTATTTATTTTTTTAGAAACATTGGCCTTTTATGGTGCAATTGTTGTGATTTTTTAAATATGTTATTTATGAAAAAGTCAACATATATATTATAAAAGTATTTATATAAATTTAATTTTGATTAGTTAATTTGTATAAGATGTTTGGATTAATTTATTATATCATCATATTTTTCATCTCTTCTTTATAATATCTAAACATCCATATATTTAATCAATAGTGTAACATTTTATAGCGAAATTAGACAACATAATAGAATAAATTCAAATATGTTTTATTGGTAGCCCCTTCTCTTTCAATTAGGATATTATGTCCATTATATTCAAAAAAAATATCTGATATTCATAGACAATTATTTTTAAAAATACAACAAACTTCATTGATATCTAAATAAATCATCATTCTTCTCTGGAATTACTATCAATGCTCAAGCTACTTCCATAACTTCAGTTATTTGGAAAAATGTTTTTTGGATTTCATTGATTGTTCCCATCTTCTTCAAGTTCCATACACAAACATAAAAATATACTGTAGTGATTATATCTACATTGGTGACAATAATGTAGATTGAAATAAGTAATATACATCAATGTAAATTGAAAATAAATGCACGATAGTAATAAGTGAGTCTTGAATTATACACATTCTTTCAAAACCAAATCTCTTGCCTTATTTAAAAAACTCTTTTCTTGGAGTGGTTCTATACTTTGTTTCGTGCATGTTTTATATCCCATAATAAATAAAAAATTTGATACAAATGATATTTATGTTGTATTAATCATAGGCTCAAAGAATTAAATCAAAATACATATTTACAAATTGCACATTTAATTTTTGATAAGCCAACATATACTCACAACTCATATATAACCCAAAATCAATCAATTCTTTTCGTGAATCTACTTTGTATATTACCAACTATTTGCATACATTCAAGGATGGTTGTTGTGAAACAACTTAAAATATACAAAAAAGTAAAGTTTAAGTTGTTATAAGGAAATATTTACAATTGCTCACAAACTTTGATATCAAACATTTTCTTCCTTGTCATCCTTTTTTACATGCTAAATGAGCTCCATTGAAAATAATTGAAAATTATTATTTGATTCTAAATTATTTGTTTATATGTACCTAATAGAAAAATTCAATGATTACATACATTTGAAGCATGTTGTTGTTGATATAGCTCCTCTTATGCTGCAATTATGTCCATTACTTTGAACATCTTCTTGTACATTTTTTTAGACATTCCTTCTGCAATGTTTTTCAGATATCATCTAGATAATCTTTGGGATTTCCATACTATTCCTAAAAAATTAATAAACTATTTTTATATTCAGATATGAAAATAAAATATAACAAAATTGATATTAATAAATGAATTCTATGTAGTAATATATACATATAATTCTAGAAAAATATTTTAATTGGGAATATTACTTTTTGAATGATCCTTTTCTATTGTTGTATATTTTTTATGTTGTAGGTTTGATAGGTTTCATTAACCATTGCTCTTGACATGCTTCCTATAGTTTTAAAATAGCTTGGTTCTTGGAATAATTGGATTGATTTATGTATTATAAGTGGAAAGTATGTCTATAAAGTTTCTCCAATATATCCATCATAGTTTTGTAAAAGAAATTCCACCTTTCACTAACATTCAAAAACACTCTAGACTAGTTAAGGACCAATTCATCCTCATTTACATGTTCTATAAAAAAAATTCTTAGAATGACATTTGTTTCGTTCTTCGTTAGTCCTTGTAGAACATGAACTATAAGTGAATTAATAGATTGTTTGAAATATGTTATTTAGTAAGCTTAAGTATTTTATTAATGAAATTTAAAAATAAAAAGACATATTAAACAATATTTTTTCATTCACTTGTTCCATACCCCTACAATTTTCCCATGAGGATTTTACTCTCTTCTAGACTTAGATCATAAAGAATATTATTGTATTCCCCATGTTTTGGCTCTACATGACACACACTAACCATTAGATATTAATTAAACTTACATAGAGTTTAAACTTATTAATTTTGTAAATAATATGCAAAAAACTTTGTTTTTTTTTTTGGATGTGCTAACATTGTGTTAACCAATTTTTCTGCTACATGGCCACTTTTCATTTTTTTTGTCAATATACAACATGTACCATTCAATACATAAGCCATTAAATATATTTTGTAAATAAATCACATGAAATTTAGCGAGAAAGACGTCTAGAAATTGGTGTGCTTATATGCATAAATGCGTGGGTCCATTTAATTTAGTAAACACACTTAATTATTGAGCATTGAAATCGATTTTATTTTTTTTAATAAATTTAAATTCTCATGATGTGATATGTAACAATAAAGCACTGACATCACAATAAAAAGAAAAAAGTAAACAAAGGATTTTTTTGACTCAATCATGCTATTTATCTAGGGGCACCAATAAAAAAAAATCCTTGAAAGAAACAAAAGAGTGGTGATAGGTTTTGGATCTGATTAAACAAGTGATACCTATTTGTTACATGTCAAACACCTTATATATAGTAACCCAAAACCATTAAATATAAAATGCCCAAAAATAAAAGCCCTAGTTGTGAAGTGGTAGAGGTAGTTGAACCCTAAGGTGAAAATTTGCAGTCACACAAACAAAAAGAAAAAAGGGTTTAAAGTAAGTATTGAATTTGTTTTTCGTAAATTTGAATTAAATCTAAATAGGAACATAGATTAAAAAAAATTAATTGTAAAATAAATAATAATTTTTTTAATATGTAGAGTTTTTATTTATTTATTTGATATACATATATATATATATATATTCTAAATTTTAATTAAATTTAATAAAACTTGCAAAACATTTTATTAGTAAACTCAACACTAAAATTTAATTTTTTTGTTGTGCATGGTTTTGAGTGGATCACCATACCTTTCAAATTATGATATTCTAAATAGTTCTTGTGTTCCAAAGTATTTGTCTTCTCCATAGTACTCATGCATCTCTTGTATATCTCTCTTTTAATAAATCTAACATAAATTGTAATAAAATATTAGTCAAATTATCTGTAAGATTTAAAATTTTTACTATGCACGTTTACAAATGAACCACCATACCTTTAATATTTTGATATTATGAATAGTTCTGTCATTGTAAAGTATTCTTCTACTCCACAATTCTCGTAGTATATCTCCCTCACAAATCTCCCCCATGAAATTATTCAAAAAATAATGAAATAGTGAATAAATTCTTATTGTTTAAAATATTTTTTGAGATTTGATTTTGAAAAATAATTTTGCAATCATTTTTGAATTTGAAAAAAACAGTCCATGGGGTCTTGGATAGAGGGTGATTGGGTACTCTGTTAAGACACTCCTTGATGTGAAGTCAACCATTCAATTTTGGGGTGATATATTGGAAGTGGTGAAGATGTAGTCCTACCAATCTTACAAAAAAAATGAAAAAAAGAACATGTTGTTTTTATTTTCACGTTTTACTAACTTTGATGCCTTTCATAGAGAAATTCACCATGGATTTATAAGTAACACACACATATTATGATAACTTATCAATGTGCTATTTTTTTTGAGCTGACCAGTATCATAGATTTTTTTCTTTTCAAATCCCAAAAATGGGTCGTTAGTTTTTTTGTATGTAAAACTAATCTATTAGTAAGAATATAATGTACAGTGAGGCACTGGCCTCTATGGGTCTAGGTCAGCCATATCACTATTTTAAACAAACAAGTCTTGAAATCGAGACTACCCCAGATGGGGAGCCAGTCTTAGAACGAGATAAAAAAAGGTTCATTCTACCCATGCAGGGGTTACACTTCCAGAACTCAAAATTTACTACCAAAATTGACCAATGTGAAAAGACTGTAAAATTCGAAAAAGCCTACCAATATTGACCACTGTAAAAATAAAAAATGCTAGCGAAAGTTAGCCACTGAACAATGAAAGGAAAAACGAAACTCAGAACCTGTGCTAGACACATGACCTGATGCGTGTAGCTCTAAGGTTTCTTAGGACTGTGTCTTCTCTTCCACGATCAGACACCAGCCATATTCCTCAGATTTGGTTTCTACGACCTGCCTGCCACCTACAGTGTCATGAGGCTCATGGTCTTCCACCTGTATACCTATGTCTTTATCGGTGGTGTTTCCTCCCGAAGTCTTCTGTCTGCAGCTTGACAGATGGTCCATGTCTTTTGGTGGGTGGCTGGAGCTCGTCTCCCCCTGAACATTGTCGCATGAAGGAGGAACTTGGTACATGTCAGGGCTTTGTTCTCGAGCTTTGCATGAGCCAGTTACCTCCCTAAAGTTCACCGAGATGGTACCAATGATTACCAGTCTATCCATGGAGTAGAGAAATCAGAATTGAGCCTGCTAGGAAGAAGTAGTGAAGTTGGTGTGCTGGGTGGCACCACCAGTATGTCGAACCTCATGGGAGCCCACTCGACCTTGGCCACTGTGAGTATCCAGATATCTACCATGGAAGTGGGATGAAGAAGGGCTGGGTGGTGGGGAGGCAGAAGGGGAAGTTGAGATAGATGGGGGCGGATGGCACTACCACAACTACCACCTTGCGTACTTCTTCGCATGCAATGGCGTAGATGCATGTTTCTCTAGGTTGGAAGCTGCAGCGAGAGATGACCCATAGGGGTGGGGAGTGGGGTGAAAACAACAGAGGGGGAATTGAAAAGAGCAGTGGGAGTCAATTTGGGGCCAAAGGCAGGGGCCAAAGTCTCAATTTGCAGGGCATAGTGAATGGACTGAGAGAAATGTTGACCATTGTCGAGGTCAACAGCAGAGGATTCTGCAACATCTACCCATAAAGGTTTGAAGGCTTGGCTCTGTTGCAGGAGGGTAGGAAGAGCATCTTAGATACCGAATGGAGAATTGCAAAGGGCTTTGCTCCATGTTTCTATAATTGCAAGTGATGTCTTGAACTTCACAATGAATTGATGGTGCTGGCCAAGGGGCAGTAGCCTACCTTAAATTCCCAAAGGGGAAAGCGCAGGTTGCCAAGTGGTTCAGCCACCTACCTTTCCAGCAACAAATTGACATTGATTTCTTATCTACCACTCGCATCCGGGGAAAAAAGAATGGTTATTATTTTCACACATCAATGTGATTATTACTTAAACACGTAAGTGTGATTAGTTTTAGAAGAGAACTTATGTGATGGAATTCCTTTTTTATTTTCAAAATCATTGAAAGAGGTGAAGTTATTATTTTAACTCATTGTTGTGGTCATTGTTTAAATGAATTGGTGTTGTTGGTTTTACAAGAGCACCAATATGATAGAACTCCTTTATTACTTTCTGAATCTTAGAAATAGGCCGGATTATTATTTTAATGCATTTGCATGGTTATATTTTTTTTTTAAAGCTCGGTAGATTCTTTTTCTATTAATATTTTATAAACATAAGTAAGTCTTTAACAAAAAATGTAGGTGTCCTCAACCTTCCCATAGGAAACGAGGTCTGTTGGCCACCTGTCTGCATCGAATGTTGTCCAAAATTTAGATAAAGTTCTCTATTTGCAGTTTTATCTACTATAAACTTCAAATTAAAGCAGTAAAAGATAACAGACATAAAATATATATATATATATATTTGAAGACATGCTTCACTCATCTGATGAGTCCAATGGCGCTAGGGCTTTCACACTAGACCGTAGGATTTCACTACTCTTCATGTCCTATATGCTATGCTCGATCATGTTCATCATGAGATTGTTACAATAAAATTGCACCTCAACTGCAACAATCTCTCTGTGCAAATCCTTCATGTTCGGCTCCACTTATCTTGCCTCCTTTGGTTCCTCTCGCACCTTATTTAATGTAGGCTTGGGCGAGGATATTCTTCATAGCCTAGTACTAGTGAATCGTTTGCTAGAACAACGTGTGATGACCTCTAGTGTTCCCTGATCTTTAACCATAGTTTCCCATTCTTCTACCTCAATTTCCTGACTAGCAATACTATCGTTGAGCTCCCTATCCCACTCTCATATTTGAGATTTCACCTCTGTCGTTGTGTCGACCATGTATGCATTTATCACGGTCTACATGTTTTCCTTCAAAATCTTCCTTCCTGTTTTGCTTGGACCTCTACTCGAGGTTGCTTCCAACCCTTTTTTCTTTCTTCCTACCTTCCCCATTCCTTTATTTCCTCTCTTACCTTCTTCTTCTACTTCCTTTTCCATCTTGTTCTCTTTTCAGCTTAATATCTTTTTTCCTGGGTAGCTCAATAGTTTTGGGTTGCTAGCATGTTCTGGGCTAGAGCACTATATGGGTTCTGAAACACCAAGCATTGTTGCACACTCGTATCTATATTACCTAGAACATAAATGAAATAAAATTATTTATAAGTCATAATTATTTTGAACATAGTGAACTTGGGCTTCTCTAGCCCAAGCTTATCCACACTCTCTTGTCTTGGGGAATTGTGGTTGCCCTCTTTATCCCGTGAATTACCCCTTTCCTTCTTAGAGAAGAAAGGGCTTCTACCCTTCTCTTCATGATAGTGATTCTCTGTATAGTTTTCTAGAATTGAGTTGCCCAAATCCTGCAGGGTCTCTTTGTTTCCCCTTCCCACCACAGTTTCCTCCCCACTACTTATCCCCACCCCAACAGACAAGATAATGAATTACAAAATTAGTAGTTATGGAGGTGTCCCTATTCTTGGTCTCATTAGAGGAACAGGGCCAATATTTTCTCCTCGTTGTTTCAATATCCCCCTTACTACACATGATTTTTCCTTTGGACCCATGGCTTTCAGCCAAGTCTAGACTTTGCGTAAGGTTGCAAGAACGTAGCCTTGCTGCATGGTCCATGACGGTTATAGAATCCACTCCCATGACAGTAACATCTTCCCTCTCATGCCATAAACTCCACCATAATGGACTGGCAAGTTTCATACTCTCTCCATTGTAGAAAGCCCAGTGGGCATCCTAGTGGCCTACATTCCCTTGGTCCCTATTTATTCAGAGATGCATTACAATTTTCCTGAGCCCCATCTCCCCGATGACATTCCAAGTGAAAACGCTCCAGGATATCAGGCAAGAGTCCTAGGAAAAATAGGTTTTGACTCGTTCCGAGTCTTGAGTAACCACAGTGATTAACCGGTATTCCTTAGTAAAACTCATTTGTGCCAAGAAATTGAGAATGGAGGCCGAGATAACATACCCAAACTTGCAGAAGAATCTTGTTTGTAGCTCAACGTACTCTAGCCCACTTCCACCACCTTCCGCAACACATTCTTCCTTTTCCCTCTGTATGCAAATGCCTTCTCCCCTAGCTTCCTTGGCTTCTTATTTCTCTGTCCACCTTCCCCAACTATCACCCAAAGGGCACTCCACGTGCCTTTGTCCTCCTTCCACCACCCATTCCCTCATTCGGTTTACTCGGGATGAGGTTTCCCTCACACTACCATTATTTCCTTCCATCACTCCAATCGTGCTGTTGGCTGCTCCTGTCATGGGCTTCCTCCTTCTGCCTTGCCACTTTCCAGCTCTTGTCTACCCACTCCCGTTCTTGACACCAGAGTGTTGTCTCTCACCTCCAACCTCGGCCTCAACTGCAGTAAGCGTGTACTCTCTACTACCCCACTGCAATGTCCTACTTGTTGCACCACCTACGTTCATGTCCTCACACAATCTAGTGCCCCCATTGTCCTTTGAACTGACTAGGTCACTGTTATCACCTTAGTCCCCCATACCCTCTGGCCTGCCTCAACTTCTGTCGCCACTTCGTACCTACCACACCACGACCAGGAGGCATTGGTGTGGTTATTTTTAATGCACATGTGTTGTAGTTTTATAACAGAACTGATATGATATAATTCTTTTTGTTTTTTTTGAAATCTTGAAAATAGATGCAATTATTATTTTAATGGATCAATGTGACTTTTATTTAAATGCATCGGTGGAGTTAGTTTTACATGAACACATGTATCATATAATTCCCTTCTTTTTAAAAAAAAATCTTGAAAGTTAGCGCAACTATTATATTAATGGACTAGTGTTTCTATTATTCAAATTCATCGATGCAGTTAGTTTCACAAGAACAATGATATGCTTTAAAAGTTGCATAAACTTTTATTTTTATATAAAATGACATATTCATGTGGATTACCCTTTAGGATGCACCCACATCAGTTACAATAGTTCATATTATACATTGTATTCTTAAAGCTGCCTTATTTTTCAAAAATGGTTTGAAAACTATATTGAAATTCAAACAATGGTTATATGTCTCTCGAAATTAATTTTAAGTATGTACACAAAAAACTTATTTTTTTTTCTCAAATGCGAGAAAATATCATAATATCAAATGGCCCATTCTTCAAATTCCAGTTCTTTCCATATTGCTAAAATTTATTCATGGCGTTTTTCCCTTTCAATGTCTAGTAAGTTCAAATTTTATTTATATTTTGATTAAATCTAATTGAATTTTTTTTCATCCATGGAAATTTGAAAAAAAATGTATCCAAATTTGTAGGAACTGGATTTAGAATCAAGTTCAAATGCAAAAAAAAAATTACCATTTCAAAAACGTCAGAAGCTCTTATTAGGAGAAACATATCGCAAGTAGTCGATCGCTGAAAAGGGACAATTGCTTCACCCTGTGAATTCGAACATGGCATATTCTAGCCACAATCATGGGTTAGTGATATTAATAATTTTTTAGTACAATTTAATTTTGAAAAATCCATTGCATTGTTCTTACTAATATCATTGATGTAGTAATGTTCAATATTTTTTGAAATTAGGATTCTAGTGATGATGGCGACCCACCAACCATCTACCAATGCTCCTCACTACAATGTGAAAAGGAGAGAAAGTTTCATTAAGACGAAGACTCAAAGAGGGAAAATACAAAGAATGGTTGAATCAAACACCTATTCAACTCCCACTAAGTCTAGATTCACCGATTGGGAATGACTACAACAATAGTAGTTCTTCATCACAAGTTAGCAATGGAGGCAATAAAATTGAAGTTGTTATGGATGATTACTTACAAGATATGAAAACCATGGAGGAAATGTTGTTAGATGCATTCAAAAATCATGAGCTAGGGGATGATTCTCATATTACTCATACCTTATTCATAAGCATGAAATATTCTTTCGTGACCTCTCTCTTTGGACTAACAAGCCAGCCAAATTATACCCATCTAGAGACAATGATGTTATTGTACAACATGAAAGCAAAGTTTGATATGTTGAATGCATTTTTCAGAAATATTGAGGTAATTGACAATGATCGATCAATTCCCTTATATTTTAAGAAAACTTGTCACACAATCAACATTAAAAATGGTCTATTTTAAGAACATTAAATATTGATATCGTACATTTACATTTCCTACCAGCTGTATGCCAATTCTAGATTATTCAAAGATAAGGTTCTTCCAAGTGATAATGTATTTTCCAAAAGTTGTGAAGAGGTAAATAAGTTATTGGAAATATTGGGTGTTCAGTGCATATCATATCACGCATTTATGATTCATTACATTCTATATAGAGGAGAATATGCATAAGAGGAGATGTTTCCGAAATGTGGGCATGAAAAGTACCATAAATAATAAAAAATTGGTAAATCACACAGTCCTCCTCATAATATATTGAGGCACATGCCTATAGTCCCAAGGATTGAAAGGATTTTTCAATTAAAACAATTAGCTTTGTTACAAGGATGATATTCCTCACATATAAGTTGGTTGGGAGTTATGTAAATCCTAACAGATTCAAGAGCCATGGAACATATGGAGGATACATGGCCCTAAGCAATCAGGGACGAAGTACAAATTCTATAACTCAGCATAGCCCTGGATGATGTGAACCCATATTCCCTCCAAAACACCAACTATTATGTTTGGCCTATAGTAGTGATTAGTAACAATATCACGCCATTAGTTTCCATGAAGAATGAACATCTTATGTTGGCTCTCATAGTCCTTGGTAGAAGATAAGTGAAGAATATGGATGTTTACTTGTAACCAGTGGTAGATGAAATGAAGGAATTATGGGAAGGGATATATGTATACAATGTATCAAGACCCATTAGAAAATAGAGGAGTTTTAGGCTATATTGCATATGTTCTTACACCATACATGATTATCTAGGCTTAGGAGTTTTCTTTGGTAAAATACATGTTTATTGATTTGTTTACATAAGTAACAATATTTCTTGAAACATTAATTTAATTTGTTGCAATTGTTCTAATCTTCATGATGACTAACATACCATGTATACAATAATTTCATATGTCTTTTAAGAAAAGGGTGTCATGGATTTAAATGTTATGGATCCTCTCTAAAGGATATGTCGTCCAACCACCTACAAAATTGAGTGTATGATTGTGCTAGGGTATTCCTCTTAGAATAACTTCCTTAGAGAATAGAAACATTTGTTTTCAATGGTAAACCAATGATAAATGTGTGCAATAATGGCACCAACTAAATGTCTTAGAGTATATGAGATAGAGAAGTACAAGGATATTACATCAATGTTTGGTTCAAATGGGGAGACTATGCTCAATGATCAAGAATTATTGAATGCATATGTTGAAAATTTACCTTTAGGATGAAACGAAAATCTATATTTATGAGCTCCCATATTGGGACCATATTAATATTGCCCACTTACTAAATACCATGCACATATTTAAAAAAATATTTTTCTTTATGGAGGAAGATATAATCAAAATAAAATGACACATTGGTTATTAGGAGAGATCTTATTTCTTCATAAATAAAATAAAAATAGTGGCCAAGAAAATAAAGGGGAGGATAGATTGGTCTATGTTGGTATTTCAAAGAAGGTGATATCCTATGGATTTTAAATAAAAATTATCTTTCTTCTTAAAAGGAAATTATAATGTGTCTAAGAGTGACTTCTATATGTGGGTATTAACTATAGCGCTATTGCACTATGGAAGACCATTTGTCACGGTTGAAATCACATGACCATTTGAAACATATAAGAGTATGTATGTCAAAAACATGATTTTATTATTTTTTACTATTTTCATGCATTGGGATAAAATATAGTTAATTTTTTATTTGTTTACTTTACAATGTAATTATCCTCTGCTCATGTCTACGTGTGTCAACAATGACTTTCCCTAAGACCTATGATGTGCCATATCTAAATTCTCTCCATCTATATGTTGGATCACATCAAAGGATATTCATATAGCTAGAATTCCATGATGGTGTCAAGAGATAGATGAGATTGTTTGTATGCTTGAGAAGGAACTATCGACCAATTTCATGGAATTTCAAGTTCATCTTCTAATTCACCTAGTAGATGAGCATAAATTAGTTGTGGTAGCTTCTTGCCATTGGATGTTCTTCTTAGGGAGGCACATTCAAAAATTGAAAGGTTTATTTGACAAAGGGAAACACTTGAGCTGCTATGTCAGAGGGGTAGATGTTGTGTGAGTCTTTCTATTATCCTAGTGACTACATGAAGCATTTCAAAACACATCAGGTGTGGTGATTTGGTACAAAAAAAGGATGAAGACAAAAAATAACGAGAGCTTCTCGAAATGAATGGAAAAAGGTGCATGATAAAGAGTAAGTGACTTATCATTTGTCAACTTTCTACATAGTAACTATTAACACTGAACTTCCTAATGCATATTTGATCTCATTTGTACCATATATGCTGGTTTGATTTCCTTGACAAATTTCGAAATTGAATCCATTAACAAGTTCATTCTTTACAATTTGCAAGTGACACATCCAGGGGTTGAAAAGTACGATAAGGAGAGGCAGAAATGGGAAAATGATATGAAATAATTCAGATAGTTTAATGGTAGAAGTGTGCCTTATCCTAATAATTTAAAATAAAATATGCCAATTAGATGCCCCTAGATTTGGGTTGTTAATCAAGTTAGATAGAAAAGTGGTCCATTTGTCCATTACCCATGTATTTTTAAACTTTCTACATAGTAACTATTGACATTAAACTTCCTAATGCATATTGTGATGTCATATGTACCATATATGTTGGTTTGATTTCCTCAACAAATTTAGAAATTGAATCCATTAAAAACTCCATTCTTTACAATTTGTAATTGACAAAAAAATCAGTGGCATTGTAGGATCAGAAGAGGATGAAATGGGAAAATGATAGGAAAGAATGCAGATAGATTGATTGTAGAAGTGTTCCTTACGCTAATCATTTAAAAGAAAATATGCCAATTATATGCCTATACAATTAGGTTTTTGATCAAGTCATATAGAAAATTCGTGCATTTGTCCATTACCCATGTAATAATCTCTTTCTATATATTTTTTCACTTTTTAATAGGTGAATTTGTTCCCATCTATGTGCACATATGAACATAGATGGGCATAAGGATACATGAAACATGGATACACACAGTTATATACTTTAGTTTTAGTGAAGTTAAGTCCCCTTACAAATGTATCAAATTTATGATACCACATCCTTGGTGATTGTTTTAACCCATACAAAGACATTTCTAAACTTCATACCAGTTCTTTTTTAATCTTCACCTCAAAGCCTTCATGGTGCTCCACGTAGATCTCTTCTTCCATATCCCCATGAAAAAATGTTGTCTTCACATCCATATGTTCTACATCAAATCAAAAGTAGCAACAACAAATAAAATTAATCTAATATAAGCTACCCTGGAAACAAGAGCAAAAAAATCATTGAAATCAAATCATGACACCTAGGAATAACCTTTTTATACCAACCAATATTTCTATTTCTACACCATGCCTTCTCCATTAATCTTGTTCTTAAACACCCATTGCCACTCCCCATAATTCTTGTCCTAACCCGACACCATTGAGCATGCTTATTTCCTTTTCTGTCATCATATTGTTCATTCATTCTACAAATCCATTTCATTGAGGTGTGTATGGAGTAGTCTTCTATTGTCATATACCACACTTACTACAAAACTCTTCAAATTATTTCTTGCATAACTCTCAACCATTATCTATCCTCAACATCTTTATCTTCTTCTCTGTCTAGTTTTCCACGAGAGCCTTAAAGTCTTTAAATTTGTCAAAGACTTCATATTTATTCCTAATGAAACATATCCATGTATTCCTTTAGAATTCATATATAGATGATATATAGTACATACTCTTACCCAATGATGGAACCAACACACGTCCAAACAAATCACTATGGACAAGCTCTGATATCTCTTTTCCCATCTTAGCAGCAGAGGCGAAACTCACATGATTATGCTTCCCTTATACATAATGTTCATAAAAATCAAAATCCAAAGATAAATTAGACATGCATTCTACCATACCATTACCATGGAGTATTTGAAGCCCCTTCTCTCTAATATGTTCAAGCCTTTGATGCCACATCATGGTCTTTTGTCCATAAACCACTAGATTTTCTACTCCACTTTTAGGAACTACATAACAGTTGCACCCATCAATAACAATGCTACCCATAAGCTTGTATAGAAATCCAATCTAAACTCACCGCATCAATACTAGTGCTGCCCAGAACATATTGTAGGTATCTTTATTGAACATTTTTTTTACACCTACATCATCCATCTTGCTTACAAAAATTAGATTTTTGGCCAATGAAGGAATATGCACAACACCCAGAATTGTTCTAATACTTCCACCTCGCAACTTTAACTTGAGTTATTTGCATCTGACAATTTTTTCCTTCCTATCATCCCCTAATAAGACATCTCCACCATCGTATTTTTGATAGTGACATAACGACTCCATGTGGGGAGTGAAGTGAAATGATACACCTAAGTCAATCAACCATGCGTCATGATTTACATGTCTACTTGAAGAAGAAGCCAAGTACACATCACCACCTTCATCTAAAGGGCTTTTCACCCTTGTAGAAGGAGCATCATCAGATCCCTTTCCTTTCTTAGGAGCTTTAGATCTACAATTATTTTTTAAGTGCCCTTCCTTTCTACATTTTGAGCACACCTTTATAGGTTTTCTTGAAGATTTAGATCTCCCTCTAGATTTAGATCTCCCACTCAAGGACTTATTTTTGTTTATGTTTTGGGACTGTCATCATACTCACAAGGCATCATCATTGTTTTCCTTCATATTTTCCCATCTTGTCTCCTCTAATAGCAAGGATGAGACTATTTCATGAGACAGAGAGGTAGTTATATTTCTACCTATTGCAACAACCACACTATCCAACGAATTTGGTAGAGAACAAAAATAACCGAGGCACTTATCTTGATCTAAAATTTCAATATCAACAAATAAAACTGGCTTACCACATCATTAAATTAATTTAGATGCTCTGTCATCGAGTCTCCATCCTTCATCCTTAGGCTATACAACTTTTTCCATAAGAAAATTTTATTCACCGGAGACTTAGATTGGCACAAAGTCCATAACTTGTCCCATAAACCCTTTGTCGAAGCTTCCCCTGATACAATCAACAATATTGAATCTATAATACACAACCATATTGTGCTCTTTTCTTTTTGATCCAACTTCTTCCAGTGTTCATCGAACATTGTCGTTGGTTTAGTACTTGAATCTACTATGATTCATTGATCTTTATCCACCAACAAACCCTCCATTTTGAGTTTACATAACACAAAAATATGACTATTAAATTTCTCTATCTCTATCTTTACACTACTCGGCATCTTATTTCACCAAAAGAGTCGATCCCCCATATCTCCCTCTCAACATGGTTTACCATAGGAAGGAGAGAAACCCCTCAACAACAAAGGCATCACTGTGAAGATGAAACAAATTTGGCATGAAATGTGTGTTTCTACCCTATATAGAAACTACCTACATACAAATTCTAAAAAACACAAAATAAAAAATGTCGAGATCATAAGATAAAAAACATATATACACAAATAATTTCCCTTGGATCCCAAAATCGTGACTACTAGATTAATTTTTCATTATATTCATTTCAATTTAATAATACATATATATACATGTCGAAGCATCCATAAATCCCAACCCATTAACCCTCGATTAAAACATAATTGTAGTTCCCTTGATTAGATCTACAAAAATACCATGTTCATAAAACGACCATGCCCAAAATCATGTGCGAAATCCATGCACAACACCATAGGTAGATTTTCCCACCCAATATCCGGTCCAAAAAAAATTCATGGGGCACTAACCCATAACCTGTGCAAGCGGGCTACTGCCCCCCTTAAACTTGCTGACAAAGGAGGCTATT
Organism: Pinus taeda; assembly: GCA_000404065.3. NCBI lineage: Eukaryota > Viridiplantae > Streptophyta > Pinopsida > Pinales > Pinaceae > Pinus > Pinus taeda. The sequence continues at coordinate 131,255 of APFE030794868.1, forward strand.
GTTACCCCCCCCCCTATGCCTGGCGCAATGAAAGGGGGTTGGTCATCCCCCTCTAACCCCCCTAGCTTCGCACATGTGACTAGTCGTGGATATTTCTAACATTTTACCATTATAAGTATATATCATAAATTTGTGATTTATGCTTGATTATGACCATGAAAGTAGTTTTGTTTAGAGGTTTGTACAATTTAATTGTGTAAAACTCATTTTCTTTTGTAGTGACTATTTGTTAGACATGTTTTAAAAAATTTATTTTATTTCTTTGTTTTCTATAGGGAGGGACTAGGTTGCTCAAAGCCCTTGTTTGAATAACAATCTAGTTAAAATGTATATGTATGAACTATGTATGCAATAGAAAAATACTCATGGTATTTTTACAATTATAGTTTCAACCATATTAAACTTTGTAATCCATAAAAATATATTTTCATTTTTTATTTAAAGTAAGTTGTTTTCAAAGTAATTTCATATATAAAATTTTGATATAAGTTCACCAACACATAACATATAATAAATATCATTTCATAAAAATATACATCATGATGATAACCATCTAACAAACATAAACATCATCTAAAATAAACATTCAAATTTGTTACATCATCTAATTATAAACACATCTACCACACATAAACGTCATTAACTAGCACTAAAATCTAATAATCAAACAAGGCATCATCACATGATCACATCTAGAAAAACACAAGAATTATCTAACATCATCACCACACACATCCTCAAATATATATCTCATATTGTCAAATAACTACTATAACGTACACATCTCACTACAACAACATCAAATGAACATATCTAGCATGACCTAACAATATTCACATCAACACAAACATTTTAATTATGTACTTCAATATGACAAGAAAAAATGTACTATATATATATATATATATATATATATATATAATATATAGAAAATATATATAGAGAGAGAGAGAGAGAGAAACAAACAAGCAAAATAACTACTATGAAATATCGGATACAATAGTTGTAGTGGAAACCTAGTTTGTAGAAAAATATGATGGATGGTTAGCTGCCTCAACAGTCAAAATATGAGGTCGAGGAGAAGGTAGTATATATGCTCTTTGAGGAGAAAGATGAAACGGTGGATGATCATGAGGTGAATGAGGAGGAGGTGGAGTACCACTAGTAGGACCATTGACATCATGATCATGATTTGATGGGGTGGTACGTCTCAGTGAAGATTATGTATTTGATGTGTGGCCACCATCCCAAGGAGGTGGAGTACTAACAGAAGGATAACCACCTTAATCATGATGATTTGATGTGGTATTACCGGGTGAAGACTCTCTATGTGTTGCATGGGAATCATCCCTACTTAATACTAGGATAAACCTAGTAGTGTCAATGATATGGTGCACAAGACTCATCATGACACACAAAAAGTATATTTAGAGCTCTAGGAGGTTAGGATCTACCTTGATGTATTGAATTGTGATAGGGTTGAATCCGACCTCAACGAAAATTCTAGAGATTCGGTCTCCAACCTCCATCCTAAATCTAGTATCAGGCCTACGACACATTCCATAGCCCTATGTATCTGCATCTAATCGGGACCTCCCTCACCCTCTGTGACATCATCCATCCCTGAATCTTCATCGATGGGGGAGGAGGCATGCCCCAATGAATGTTCCAATGTGTAAAAATGTATAATACACAACAATAATTAGAAATCATTAGATAATTTAATAAAACATGTTAGAGAAAGTGTTAGAATAAATTTTGTTTTAATTAATTAAGACAATAAAATGAAATTGGATTAATTTGAAGAAAACATTAATATTTCCTCTTTCATGTTCTAGCTCATCTTGTGTGAAGAGGATGTCGAGACACTATCCCTAATCCATCCCTGCATAAGAACACAACATCAATAAAAACATGTGGTTAACCTCACTCTCTAGTAGCCCCAGTGCCCTGGTGTAAATCCTAGTCAGATACTCTATTTGGTCCCTCTTGGGTAACACCTACACCCACCTATGCATATGCATCTTAGTCATCAACCTAGCAAGGTGATTGTCAAAAGTAGGCCTCATCTCCAGAAGCCTCTCAAAAGGAAAACAAAAAATCTTTGGAGTAAAATGGAAGTTCACCCTCCTATGTATCATAACATGAAATCTATCTAAAGCTATACAAAACTACCACAAAAAAATGAAATATCATCTGATACATTGTGACCTCTTCAACAAATAACCAACATAAAACAAAAGAGGGAAACCAATATGACACCCATAACTAGTATAGTGTTTAATGGTACTCACTAATAGTGAGAGGAATCTAACCTCCTTTCCACCAAAAGAAGTTATCCATCATTGTCCACCAAACAACTCAAAATCTTTTGGAAAAACTGTACAAATTCCAACATATCTCTGAGAGTAGACAAGGTGAATCTCGGCTACAACCCCATGGAGAGAATCATCTAACTCAGGAAAATCCTCTCCTCTCCTAGATATGCCAATGATAAAATAAAGTTCCTCCTCAGTGGGTTAAAACCACTAATTAAGACCAACATGGAAAACTTGTTGTTGGAGATCCCACTAACGGATTAGTTTTTCCAACAACCCAAAAGTGACCATTAGGGATGTAGCCTCCTCATAGTCATTAAGGAGTCCTACATTCCTCAAGAGGCCTTTTCTTACTACTGTAGTAGGGTGAGGGTAGAAAACCATCTCCCTCTCTTGTGCCTCCTAGTTTCATACCATATTGTACTGGCCAACTCTCTTTGATTGGTGTTGTTTCTCCTATATGCTATAATGTCTCTTCATGATTGACATATAGAATGGATCAACCTCATACAAAAAAACAAAATTATTATAATTAAATGATTTTTTTTCATAAATATGGATATCTAACTTTCAATTAAAAATAAAATTCAACCTTGGTGCTATATAAAGACAAGAACACACTAGATATGATGTGGCACATCAACAAGAATGCACGAACAATGGTGCACACATCAACTTGATGGACGTCTTTCAGTTCGCATACATAAATAGCATTATTTATTTTTCTTTTTAGTGTAGAGCATCGACAAAACATTTTGCACTAGTGTGTTAATTTTACATTGATGCACCACCTAGGAACATTCAAATTAACAAAGGAATTGATTTATATATTTTTAAATATTGGGCGGTGTATTGGTGAAACATAAATGAGCTAAGAGGTTAATTTTAGAAGGTGCATTTTCTTAAAAAATATCATTTTCGAAGTGTTGCCACCTGGTATTTCACAACCTAGTTTGTTTCAGTTTACCCAACGCACTGAAAATGTAATGGTGCATTCAAGTTAGGCATTGATTTGTGATGTACACTATAAATTTACATGGTGCACCATGAATGGTGTGAGCCGAACATTTTAAACACACTGCAAAGAAAAAAAATTAAAAAACAATGCATAATTTAACTTAATTTTTAATTCTACATACAAATTAGCTAGACATTTGCTCGTCGAGGAAGCATGGTTTCCAAGTAAAGAAAAAAAAATCACCATGGTTTTACAAAATTCGAAAGGAATGTAGTGAGAAATGGACTAAAGAATGGCAAGAAAGGGAAGCACAAATGGCTGGCTAGTTCATAGAGACAAAAGTTACACCAGCGCTTGAGAGCTTTAAAACACTGTAATTGGTAATAGTGAATTTTACGGTTAAGACGTTTTTTTTAATTTAACCATATTCTTGTGTGCTCAAATCTAGGACACCGATATCGATTATTCACAAATCCCACTGTGATTTTTTTAACTTAAAAATACTACTATGGTGTACAATGTTATTTATGCATTGGGGTGTTTAAAAACAAGAATAACACGAGTCCTCCGTGGGAGTATAGCACTCAAATCATGAAAACGAATTTTATGCTTGACATTCTCTAAATTTAACCTTTATTCAGTGCTATCAATCAATATATGAACAAGTGCTTTGGTTTCACCTAGCATGTTGTTATTTCTAAATTTAAAACCTTGCAATAGTGCACCATGTTGTATATGCAAGGGGGCATTCCAAAAGGTAGAAAGGCTTAGTGGGGATATAACACCAAAATGATGAAAATGAATTTTACAAATGACATTTTTTTAAATTTACACCACACTAATGTTATCAAGTAGTATACCCACCATTACTTTAGAGTTAGTGAGTGCATTGATAATATTTTATTTTAAAAAATATAACCCTTTAGCAGTGCAACATTGTCTAGCATTGGTCCCAACAAATAGCATTAGACAATTATCTTGATCTGTGTATCTTCCAAATTTAATTTTTATATTTTTATTTTTTAATTTTGAAAATATAATTTACAATTCAATTATGTATTTTAATATAATTCTAATATATAAAAATATTTAGTGCGAAAATGAACAAATTATACATAATTACAATTTAGACAATTTCCTCATAAATTGAAAACAAAATCCATTAAAGAAAACCGTCAAATAGTTAAGGTATGTGATTCAACATCTTTATTAAATTTGGAGGACATCATCGCTAGCCTCAAAATAAGATTCCATGGCAAGTTAAATACGATCATGGTGAAATTCAACAACATTTTCAAATTTTGAGGACATCGTTGTTAATCTCACAATAATATTCCACGATTCCAAATTTATTATCCATTTTGATGTGAGATCAGAAAATCTAAAGGCATTTGAAAATTTATAAAGAAGTGCAATTGAAATTTTTGAGGTTTTGAGATTTTTATACAAAAGTATTTCAATCAGTATTTACGACAATTGTGACAAGAATATATCATACATAAGTTTGATAAAAATAAGTGACGAGGCTACAAGATAAGGGATTATTCTATTTAAACATATCTCTTTGTATACATATCCTCCTCTATGTACTCAATTCCCAACATTTAAAAAAAAAAATTCCTTTCTAGAGCTAATGGGAAATACATTATCACTCAAAGAACCTTATATTTGAATAACCTATTATTTGTGGGAAATATAAATGTATAATGTGAATATTTAATGTTCATAAAATTGACCATTTTTAATGTTGATTATATGGTAAAATTTATCAAAATATAAGGGATTTGATGATGGTCAGTTACCTCAACATTGTAGAGAAACATGTGTTCAACATGTCAGAATTTCCTTTATAGTTGTATAATAACATCGTTGTCCCCAACTGGGTTGACTTTGAGCGACCTCTAGTTCCAAAGAGTGGGGTGATGGAAGTATATTTTAGGCTTTTGAAAAAGGTATTAGTGATATGAGCATCATCCCCTAGCTCATCATTCTGGAATGCATCTAACAACATTGTATGAATGGCAGTAGTATCCCACAACTAATCATCCATACCAACCTCTATTTGGCTAGCTCCATTGGTAACATGTAATGAAGAACTAATATTGTTATAGTCATTCTTAATTGATGACTATGGATATAGTGGGAATTGAATAAGTGGTCGATTGAACCATTCTTTATATGCTTCCTCTCTCAGTTGTACTCTTAATGCAACATTATCTCAATTTCATATTGTCGTGGGGTGCATGAGAAGATGGTAGGTGGGTTGCTCATCATCACCACAATCCTAATTTCAAAAAATATTGAACATTAATACATAAATGACATTAGTAAGCATAATCCAATTGGCATGTTGAAATTATATTCTACGAAAACAATTATTACCATCACTCACCCAAGATTGCAGCTGGAAAGTGGCATGTTAAAATTTGTAGGGTAAATAGACTATCCATTTTCATCTACCAACTAATTGTCTTGCGACATGCTACTCCTCATAAGAGCTTATGATTTTTTTGAACTGGTAGAGTATATGTTTCATCTAAAATCGATTATTTATCAAGATCCTACAAATTTGGATAGATTTTTATTAAAATTGACATGGATGAAAGAAAATAAATTCAATTAGATAATCTAAATATAAGTAAAATATAAACTTACTCAAGATGGAAAGAGAGAACTACATGAAGGACCTTGAGAAATATGGAACAAGATGGAATTTGAATAATTGGCCATTAAATATTATGAGATTTTCTTCTTAAAATTGAGAAAAATTGGAGATAAAATTTTGTATACAAACCTAAAATTAATTTCGAGAACCGTATAACCATAATCGGAATTTACCATTTTCCAAGAATAAGGAGATTTAAGTGGAAAATGTATACTATGAACTATTGTAACTCATGCGGATACATCCTAAAGGACAACTTGAGATGAATATGCGATTTTATGTCAAAATGAAAATTCAAATAACTTTAAAATCATATTGGTGACCTTGTAAAGCTAACTACACCTATGCGTTAAAATAATAGTTGCACTAGATTTTGGGATTTGGAAAATAAAAATGGAATTCTATCATATTAGTGCATTAAAATAAATTTAATGCACCAATAAGTTATCTTCATGAGTGTGTGATACTATGAATGCACTAGTGCTTTTTACTATGAAACACATTAATGTTTTGAAAAACTAAAAAAAGGGTATGATTTTATTTTTTCAAACAAAAAATAAGTGGTAATTTATTTTTCAAAATTTAATTTCATAAAGTCTTATAAATAATAATAAGCTATTCACTATTTCATTATTTTTCCCCAAATTTAAAGGGCGAAATTTTCAAGCTAGACATACTCGGAGTAATATCAGACAATAAGATACTTTGCAACAACATAATTATTCAAAATATTAGAATTTAAAAGGTGTGGTGATTCACTCAAAATCCTTCATTGTAAAAAATTCAAATTTTACAATTGATTTTCCTAATTAAATATTTTCTAATTTTAGATAGATTTAATTAAATTTTAGAAAAAAACAAAAACCTTTCATAGTAAAAAATTTACTATTGATTTTACTAATACATTTTTTTTACGATCTCTACTCATTTAGATTTAATTAAAATTGATAAGAAAATAAAAAAATTCAGTATTTACCTTAAAACATTTATTCTTCTCACTTATGTGACTACAAAATTTCACCTTAGTGTTTAACTCCCTTTACTACTTCATAATTAGGGATTTTCAGTTGAGGCATTTTATATTTAATGATTTTGTCTTGTTATATATAAGATGTTTGACATGTCAAAAAGAGAAAAACTTATTGAATCAGATACAAACTGCCCTATCCATTTTTTTAAAAATGAATTATGTTTATCGGTGTCCCATGTGTAATGTAACACATTGGTGATCCTCTGCCAAATAACACCATTATGTAAAAAAAAATTGTGTTTAATTTTTTATGTTTTCTTTTTTTACTATGATAGTGGCGCTTTTACCGTTACATGTCACACCACCATAGCTTATAGTTATTTAAGAAAAATAAGTTTCACTACCAATGCTCAACAATTATACTAATTGATGCATTTAATAAATTAGATGCACTTGTGCACTTATTTACATAAGAACACCAGTTTCCAGACCTCTTTTTCGAAAATTCTATGATTTATTTATAAAATATATTTAATGGTTTATCTATTGAATGGGATAGGCTGTATATTGATAAATAAATGTCTCATAAGTGGTCAAGTAGAAAAAAATGTTAATCGGCACAATGATAACATAAAAGGAACGTTCTTTGTAAATTCTTTAGAAAAATAATATGTTCCAACTATATGTAAATCTAATTAGTATGTATTTGTTGGTGTGTACCATGAAGAGCCACAAAATCAAGAAGACATATAAGATTCTTTATGGTCTAAGTGAAAAGGAGCATAAAATCTTGATGGAAAAATTGCAGAAGGATGAATCAAGTGAATAAACATATACTATTCAATATGAGTTTTCGTTTTTTTTCGTGAATTTTCCTTAATAATATACTTAGGAATGTTAGATAACATGTTTTGAGTAATATACCAATTAACGTATTTTTAATCTTCTATAGGGACCAAAAACGAAGGCAAATAATGTCCTTTTAGGAAAATAAAATTATAGAACATGTAAATGATGAGAAGTTGGTCCCGTCTAGAGTGGCGCTAGAAGTTAATGAAAGGGGGAATTCTTTTTAAATAAGTATGAGGGATATATTGGAAGTAATTTATAGACATACTTTCCACTTATAATATAGAAATCAATCCAATCATTCCAAGAGCCAAGTTATGTTTAAACTACAGGAAACATTTCTAGAGAAATGTTCAATGAGACCGATCACACTTACAATATCAAAAGAATACAACAAAAAAAAGAATCATTCATAAAGTTTTATTCCTAATTAAAATACATTTTTAGAACTGTATATATATATTACTACAAACCATTCATTTATTCATATCAATTTTTTATATCTCATTGTCATATATCAATATAATAATAATTTGTTACTTTTCTAGGAATACTATGAAAAACCCAAAGGATCAATAAGATGATATTTAAAACATTTCAATAGGAATGACCAAAAAAGTGTACAAGGAGATGGTAAAAGAAATGGACATAATTGTGCCATAGGAGAAGCCATCTCATAAACAATATGCTTCAAATATATGTAATCATTGACTTTTTCTATAGATACATATAAACAAATATTTAAGAATTAAATATCATTTTTCATGTATTTTCTTGCTAAAAAGAAAACAAACTGGAAACATAAAATAGGAAAATGAGGACGAAAAAGGTCGCTATCAAATTTTGTGAGTAATAGTTAATAGTAACTTATAACAACTTAAGGTTTAATTTTTGTATATTTGAATTTCTTTTAAAGAAACCATCATGAATGTCTTCAAGTAGGTGCTAACATACAAAGAAGATCCATCAAAAGAATTGATTCGCATAGGGTTAAATATGGGTTGTGAGTATATGTTGGCATATCATCCAACTTAGATCCATCTTAACTCCAGATCTACCGATTGTTGAGAGGGATAAAATAACCTTTCACTCTAAAATAGGCTTGTATATCAAGAGATTTGATCCATCTTAGCACTTGGTAGATCCAAAGTTAAGATGCATCTAGGCGGGTTTTATTATTAACTAAAATTATAAATATAATTATTAGTTTTATATTTCATTATAGTTTATTTTTACTTTTATGTAATTTACCATGTCAAAAATATTTTATTGATAATATAATAATTAATTTTTTTTATTTTTTTTTTTATTCTTTTCTATTTAAACTAAATCCAAAATCTTTTAATTGGAGATTATAATATCTCTACATACTATGCTACCTCTCTAGGAAAGTACTTTTAACCTTTCATAATTTTTTAATTGAGCCCACATGGAAACTCTTACAAATATCTACACCACTAGAACATCTCCCCCATAGCTTTTTTCTTTTATATTTAATTTATAAAATTCTATAAAATAAAATATTTATAAAATAATTTTTTTTTGGAATGAGTTATTGTTACCCTTCTATGAATTATTCTTTATACAAAATATTCTTGATAAAAATGAAATATGAATTTAAATGTCAATGTGTTTAGAGGTAGTTACTACGGTTCATCATCACGACATATATGGATAGCTTAAACAAGGCAAAGTGGTTTGGAATGCGTCGACATAAAATTTGATATGTCATATTTTTGGAAAATATTTTGTATGAGTTATGGTTTTTGGTAAGTGGTATTGATAAGCCATGGTATTGGCCCATTGTTTTGTAACAAATCCTATTTAGAAGTTAATATTGACCATGGTGAAATGGAGGTGAATATTCATAGTTAATAATCTTGTTATATTGTATATTTAATGTAAGTATTAAGTTTTAATTAAAAATGCCATAAAATTGAATTAAAATAGAATATTCCCTTATGGGGGTGAGAATCATGGAGCACATGGCAAACAAGGTCTCATGAGTACAAAAAATTAGCCTGTGGGTGGAGGATCGACCACTGTATCCTCTCTTCTGAAGTGGCGTACTAGGGGGTGTAAAGTGTAGGTTTTAACCCCATATAGAAATTACCTGCATATGAATTCTAAAACACAAAAAATAAACAAGGTGAGAGCATAACACATAAAACACATATACACAGATATTTTCCCCTGGATCCAAAAATTGGGACACATATACATGCTCAAGCATCCAATACCATGGACCGAAAACCATCGTGTTGAAAACGATGGACCGAAAACCATCACATCCAAAACAATGTGCCAAAATCATGCACAAAACCATAGGTAGGTCCACCCAACCTAATATAGGGTCCCAAAAACCCCTTGTAACTCCCATAGACGGGGGTTACCTACACCCCTCAAACCCCCTGTGACCCCCTTGCTATGCAATCAGCGAAATGAAAGGGGGGGCTCCAGCACCCCTCTAACCCCCTGGTTAACTATGTGGGCTAGTCATGGAAAGAACATAACACAACCCAACATTCTCCCACTTGTTGTTTTCTTTCCACAGGGAGGCACAAGAGAGCTTAGTCATTTATCTAGCCCTACAACACCCATTTTTTCTCTACGCCAAGGGAACTTCTCAGAGCTCACAGATTTTGTCAATCCATCTGCAGTATTCTTCAAAGTTTCCATCTTTACTAACAACACCTTTTTGTCTTCTATCATATCGCTCACAAAGTGATACTAAACATCAATGTGATTTGTCTTTGAAGGATTTGTAGGGTTCTTTGCTAAGAAAATTGCAATTTGGCTATCACAGTCTATCCTTATAGCTCCCTATACTACCCCATATATGAACACAATGTATGTAGCCAAACTATTTTCATGCTTACATGAGTGGCTGCCATGTATTCTGCCTTTGTAGTTGATAGTGACACTACAGATTGTTTCTTAGTAATCCAGTTGACTGTACCTCCAAATAGGTTAAACACATACCCACTTATAGATTTTCTCTGATTTAGGTCTCCAGCCCAGTCTCCATCAACAAAGACACGAGTATCCAACACTCTGTCTAATCCCATTCTTCCTTGGTAGCAAAAACCATAATCACTAGTGCCATGCAAATGCATGAAAAGCAACTTCACTATTGTCTAGTGCTCCTTCCCTAGTTTTGACATAAACCTGCTCAATACTCCCAACGAATGTGCAAGTCTAGTACAGACCATTGTATACATTAGGCTACCAACTACACTTGCATATGGAACACGGGACATGTTCTCTTCCTCCTATTCTATCTTGGGACACTATTCAGAAGATAACCTCACACCCATAGGAATAGGAACCTTCTTCGGTTTACTATCCTGCATATTAAACCTCTGCAATATTGTCTCGACATACTTCCTCTAGTTTAACTAGAGCTTCCTCTTTTCCTGGTCTCTTTTAATTTCCATGCCCAAAATATAGTTTACAGCACCAAGATCTTTCATGTAGAATTTGGAGGATGATTGGGTCTTCAAATCCTAGATAATTTCTTTGTCATTTCCAACTAGCAACATATCATCCACATACAACACCAAATAAATAACTCGATCACCAATTAATATAAAATACACATAGTGATCTAATTTTCTTTTGTTGAAGCCACGTCCTCATATAAATGTATAAAAATTTTGATACCATATGATTGGTGACTATTTTAACCCATACAGAGACTTCTTTAACTTGCATACCAGTTCTTTCTTGCCCTTCACTGCAAAGCCTTCAGGTTGCTTCATGTAGATTTCCTCTTGCATATCCCCATTAGGAAATGTTGTCTTCACATCCCTCTGTTCTACCTCAAAATCAAAGGAAACATCAACACATAAAAGTAATCTAATAGAAGTTACCTTGGCAATAAGTGAAAAAATATCACCAAAATCAATTCCCGACACTTGGGAATAACCTTTTGCTACCAAGCGAGCTTTGCATTTCTCCACCTTTCCTTTTGCAGTTTTCTTCTTCTTCAACACCCATTTGCTGCCAATGGGTTTCCTTCCAGCCGGCAACTCCACTAGATCCCAAGCCTCATTTTTGTGCAAAGATGCCATTTCATCAACCATGGCCTCTTTCCAGAGATTGCCATCCTTTGAATCTACTGCTTCCTTCAGAGTTCTAGGATCATCATCAATAATAGATAAATCAAAATTTGAACAGAAAGTAGATGGACTATACCTTTCTGGCTACTTTCTTTCTCAAATTGATCTTCTTACACCCAGAGTTTGTGGCTCTTCATCTTTTGATTCCTCCTCTGTTGGAGAGTTAGATTCTTCCTCCTTAAGCTCAAACTCTATCTTCTCAGGCTCCTTTGGTTGGACTTCATGTTTAATAACATATTTTACCTCTCTTAACACCACATATTGGCTATACACAACCTTCTTTGTTACTGGGTTCCAAAGCTTATAACCTTTTAAACCATCCTTATACCCAATAAATATGAACTTTTCATATTTACTATCCAACTTTTTTCGTTTCTCCTTTAGAACATGTACATATGCATCACATCAAAATACCCTCAGATGTGAAAGAGAGGGTTTCTTATGAGTCCATACCTATCGTGGAGTCTTATCCTCCAATTCTGATGAAGGTGATCTGCTGACCAGGAAACATGTTGTCTCCACCACCTCTACCCAAAATTCTTGTCCTAACCCAACACCACTGAGAATTCTTCTTTCCCTTTCCATCAATGTCTTGTTCATTCTTTCTACAACTCCATTTTGCTCAAGTGTGTATGGAGTATCCTTTTTCCATGTTATACCACACTTCTTACAGAATTCTTTAAATTCCTTACTGCAAAACACTCCACCATTATCTGTCCTCAACACCTTTATCTTCTTCTATGTCTGGTTTTCCATTAGAGCCTTAAATTCTTTAAACCTATAAAAGACTTCATATTTCTTCTTAAGGAAATATATCCATGTATTCCTTGAGAATTCATCTATAAATGATACAAAGTACACAACCTTACCCAATGATAGAACCTTCACAGGTCCAAACACATCACTGTTCACAAGTTCTAATACATGTTTCGCCCTCTTACCATGAGAGGGGAAACTCACCCTATTCTTCTTCCCATATACACAATTTTCACAGAAATCAAAATCCAGAGAGCTATTAGTCATACCTTCTACAATACCTTTACCATGAAGTATTCGAAGGCCCTTCTCTCCAATATGTCCAAGCCTTTGATGCCATATCATGGTCTTTTTTCCAGATACCACTATATTTTCTCCTCCACCTTCGAGAACCATCGAATAGTTGCACTCATCAATAATAGTGCTACCTTGCAGCTTGTATAGAGTTCCAATCCGAACTCGCATCAATACCAGTGTTCCCCGAACCATCTTTCATGTATCTTTCTTGAACACTGTTTTTACACCTGCATCATCTAGCTTGCTTACAAAAATCATATTTATTGCCAATGAAGGAATATGCAAAACACCCGGAAGTGTTCTAACCCTTCCACCTTGCAACTTCAACTTTACTTTTCCATGACCAATGATTCTAGCCTTCCTGTCATCCCCCAAGAAGACATCACCACCATCATATTTCCCATACTCACAGAACCACTCTCTATGGGGAGTGAAGTGAAAGGATGCACCCGAATCAATCAACCATGCCTCATGATCTACATGTGTACTTGAAGAAGCCAAATACACATCTGCACCTTCATCTGAGGTGGTTTTCGCCTCTGTAGAAGGAGCATCATCACATCCCTTTCCTTTATCAAGAGCATTAGATTTACAATCCCTTTTGTAGTGCCCTTCCTTTTTGCATTTCCAGCACACCACTGTTATAGACATATTTGGGCACTTCAACCCCAATATTATATGTCCTTAAAATAGGGCTCTTCAACCCCTAAAAATGTTGTTTCATACCCTAAAGGATCATGGTCATCTAATTATATCATTCCCCAAAAGTTACATTTGAGAAACCATAAAAAATTGGCCTAAGCTGGACCATACTGACTGTTACACTGGCGAGGTGTGATGCATATTAAGTGGTACGCTGCTCAGGTGCGATGCATACTAGTTAGGCCTTTTGAAGGGTGCGATGGGAGAGGATGGACAAATGTTTGAGACAATTTTATAAGTGGATGCTCATGGAATATTCTAGAAGCTTATCTTATGACACTTGCCTCTTTGAATTCGCCTCTCTGAATTCGCCTACAGATGACTAAGAGATCCAAGAAATATCCAAGTGGAACCAATTGTAATTGTTGGATCAATTGTAACAGGTGGAATGACACTAATCAAAACCCGAGAGATGAATCACACCTTTGCAAACATCTATAAATGGATCACTCATATAAGAAATCAAGAGTCTGGAATTTTGTGAATTGAAGGGAAGTGTTGATAGTTTGTATTTGAGGAAAGAGAATTGTATTGTTGGTGTGATCTTGCTATTTGATGAGGTGAAGAGGGATTGATACTAGGAGGATGACGCTAGATCAGACAACTGGGTTGTAATTCTCCCTTCTATTTAATAAAGTTCTTCAAGTTTTCTTCCATATAATTGTGCAATCGTGAATGTTCTTATATGTGAATGTTATTATACGTTCATTATACTTCTAATTCTATAGTGTTTATGTTACAATAGATCAAGATGCTTTGATGGTTCTGTGCTACTGTGTTTCTACAGGTACACTTCAAGTGGGATAAGTATGGAGAGGAGTTGCAAGCTCTGTCATGGGGGAGAAAGATCAAGCAAAGGATTAAGTGGAAGTTCTAGGTTGGTCCTCTCATCTTTCTATTATTTATTGTGCATAGAAGAAGTTGTCAAATTACTTTAGATTGTTGTTTCTAGGGTAGCTGCCAAACCTAGAGGGCTAGTCGATCAAAAAGACAATAGTTTTCCCAGAAACAAAATGGAAACTCTAGTGGGGAGCGAATAGATGTTTGTTTGTTGTTGTTGTTTATTTTATAAACTATAGACAGAGCCTGGAGTCAGCCAGGTAGCCTTCGAACTGCTCTTGCTTTTCAATTGTATAGTAGATGAATGTTGCTTCAGTCAATCTTTGGTTTAGTTTATGAATTAAATAATTGACTTAAAATAATTCTAGATGTCGTTTTGGTAGCCCAGTAACCTCTCAAATCATTCCTCTATACTTTTCTCTTTACTGTCCACCATAGCTCAGCTTAACTCACTGAAAACAACTGCAAATTTGAGCCAAAACCCACTTCAGTTGCGCTCCCTGGCCCATCGCACTATCTGTCACTGTAACCTAGTATGCATCACACCTCCCAAGTCTATAAAGTATGATGCATCCTTGTTTTTGTGAAGCCTAGGTGTGATGACTGATTGAACCTATTTCTATCATTGAAATTTCCCTGTTTTCAGTTTTGTTTAGTTGATTTTGCTACTTATGAACAGTACCTCATTACTAAAGCCTTCTTGCATCACATAGATCAGCCTCCATTGATTAGGATTAGTAAATGTTTTTATGTATTTGTCCATCAATTACAATCCTTTGTCGAAAAGTTTCTTAAATTGAACTATTGCTTTGGTATGAAAAGTCTTGTAACTATTGTTTTTTGTCAAAAAGAGAAGTGTCGTGGATTCTTCCTTCCCTGGATAGTCGATTGAACTTTTTGTCATGTATTTGATTTTATTTGTTGATATTCGAAGTGTCGAAATCATTTTCTATTTGAAATTGAAAAGTGTCATTCAGTCTTCCTATCTATTTTGAAAAATAAATTGTTGAAAATGTCGCTTCGAAAGAAATATTTCAGATCTTTACTACATTTAGTTTTCCTTTTTGGCAATTTTTCACAATAAGGGCAATGAAAAACAAATACATGAATTTGCATTTGAATTTATTTTGTGTGCGAAAAATGATTTAGGAAAGTCCATTAGTGTGTGCACTTTACTCTTTGTTTGAAAGAATCATAATTTTCTTTCCCTAGTAGCGAGGATTTTCATTGCTCAAAATAAACAACAATTGTTTATCATTGTAGATTGAATTTTAGGAATTCCAAATAAACATCACATGGTGAACCATTGAAAGGCAAGCTTTAAACAAGATCAAGTCTAAAATAAATCTCAATGAACCTAACAACACTTTAGAGCTTAATGCAACACATCTATAGGTCTAGGCTAGAGACGTGCTCCGGCGTCGTAAAAACTACTAACTATCGTTTTCATTGAAGGTTGGGTGATTCCTCCGCCTTGATATGACAAGTGCTAGCACGGAGTTGTGCTCCCCGTACCATCACATATATATTGGGAGACCACAATAAGCTTATATCCTTTATCGATAGGAAGCCATTTCTGCCGCCCTATCAATTGCAATCCTCTGAACACAACATTCAGGAAGATTGACTAGCGTACATAAGTCCTTGGTAATTTCTCTTTAATTTATCACCAAGGTGTATATTGCAATTTTTTTATTGGTTTGGTAATCCCTCTTTCTATATTTTCCAGAGTAGTCACTTTCATTCCTTTTTGACTCTTTAAAGGAAAAGGTCAATTTGAGCATTTGTCACTTCAGGTTCATTAAAAATCGAAGGGGACTCGAGTCATCTTTAGCTTTTTCTCAACTCTTAAAAATTGAAAAAGTGAAGTTGTGTCAAAGTGTCAGTAAAATTAATTGAAATCGGAATAACATCCATGTTCCATAGTTGATGTTAGGTTGAAACATATGGAAACAAATATGGGATCGACCAATCAAGGAATCCCTTTTGAGGGGAATCCTAGTCCTTTTTCTTCTTGGGGAAGTATTGGTGCTTCGTATATGGCTACATTGTCCCTTCCAGGAATTACAATTGGCCTACCAATATGGCTATTCTCAACCTCTGTGGTTCAAAATACTGTAATTCCTCCAAAATTGAATCAGCATCCAGTTGATACTGAAGTTGACCCTTCGCCTTTTTCTTCATTTGTTTCTCCCTCCCCTTCTTCATCTTTTCTTGGTGAAATTAGCAATGCTAGTAACCATGTGACTGAGAAGAAGAAGAAAGGGAAGGAGAAGAAGAAGAAGCTAATTCAGCAAGGGGGCAACCATGCTTCACCTAGTGAAAAATCCACACATTAAGCTTTCCAAACCCAGATTTTCATGCATAATTTGTAGAGGAGACCATTTTCATCGAGATTGTCCATGCTTTCCTTAGACCTTGAGAGAATGGTCCCCTCATTCACACCACCCAGTGTCATCAACCTCTAGAGATCATGTTGACAGTACACCATCAACTAGTAATAGTGAAGTTCATGGATAGAATGGAAAGGTCAAAGTTCCATGCAGGTAATGTGAAGGGAACCATACCCTTCACCATTGTATTTTTTTGGATGAAGCCAAAAGAGTATTGGATAACCATCCTACTTCACCACAGCGACTTCCAACTGGTTACCAGAAACTCTCCCTAGGTCCTTTAATAGTTGAAAAACCAGCTGACTTAAATCAACTGTTGGTCGAAACCAATCTCCTTGGACATGAATATGTTTATAACATTGAGGCTATTGTTCCAACACTCTTCTGAGTGATGTGTTTCCCACATGAAGGCAAAATTGTCATTGTTGACCAGCTTTCATTCCCGGTTCAAGCACAGCTCCAAGTCAAACATCATCCCTAAATGTTCCTTCTGCATCAAAAGTGTCTCTCCAACCTTCATTCCATCCACCTAAATACCAGGAGTAGTCCGGTGAATGTAACAAAGCTTAGGGGGCATGCACTCTTGTCTATTTTGTGGATGAACCTAGTTGGAAAGGTAAGTTTCCCTTTAGGTTATGTGATTGGTCTGACACACCATTCACCTTCGTCTATTCTGTGGAAGAAGCCAAGGAACTGTTTTTTCTATTATGCGGACAAAACCATCCTGCCTAACATGGTTTCCCTATAGGTTATGTGATTGGTCTTACGCACCATTCCCCTTTGTCTATTCTGCAGACGAAGCTAAGGAAGTATTTTATCTATTCTACAGATGAAACCATCCTACCTAACCTCCGAAGCTTCCATATGGATACTGGAGACTCTCCTTTTCATAATGTTGGGGGCATGCAAACTTCTTTCAATTTCATTTTCTAGCTTTTTAGCTTTGTCATTTTCTAGCCCTTTAGTTTTTCATTTCATGCTTTAGTTTTTTCTTTTTCTCGATTTTTTTTCGATTTTTAGCTTGAATAAAAAGAAAACTAAAACTGAGCATAGTTTCCCCATGGTTTAAGCTCATTAAAAAATAAACCCACCACCAAGCATAGTTCCCCCATGGTTTAAGCTCGTTAAAAAATAAACCCACCACCAAGCATAGTTCCCCCATGGTTTAAGCTCATTAAAAAATAAACCAACCACCGAGCATAGTTCCCCCATGGTTCAAGCTCGTTAAAAAATGAACTCACCTGGAGTAATTAAACTTTGCGATTGCCATGCTATTAGCCTTTTGAGCCTTGGTTTTGTACCTCCCATCACCTCCATTCTTTTGGCCGATCATACGCTTCCACTTGGTTGTTTACCCTTTTTGAGGAACAATTGTGATGAGTGGTCTTGTTAGCCAGCGTCTTTGTTGAGCGATAAAAGGTGTCTTTTTAACTCTTAATTATCTTCACATTAATTGTCAACCCAGGAACCATTTTTTATTTTAAGAGTGTACTCAATCTGAGGCGGAAATTTACTCAAGGGTAATGTTTTGTAGTATAGTGCTTAAAAGTAAATGGATGCTGGAAACAAAATCTAATCGGAACAACAAGAAACTCAAATTATTTGTAATTAAATCATTCACTTAGAAGACTACAACAATTTATCAGCCAAGGATACAGTAGCAATAACTCATTCTGTGTTTAATTGATATAAATTAAATCAAGCATAAATAACATCCCCAATCTAAGAACTTAGACAGTGGTAGTCAGTGTTATTTACAGTTGTTGACCTCACACACAACACTAAATAACCAATTGGAAATTGCAAAGAGCTAAATCAATCATGCTACTGTGACTTAATTGAAATAAGACAATTGTGCTAACTATAAGTGCTGAAAGGTGAGCTTAAATAATAGCAGAAAGTAAATGAACAATAGTTCTAAGTATTATAAATGAATAGCCAACCCTATATAGCTATAATGAATAGAAAACTGTTAAATTACTAGAATGATCATTGAAGCTCTGCAGAGAAATGAATAGCACAACAATATGCTTACGAAAAGCAGTGATCTCTGTTAAGAAAGAAATGAACAACAATCCAATTTAAGTATAGTATATAAAACAAATCAATTCATTAAGTCTGGAAATACCAAGCAGTAAAGTAATATGATTACGATAAATAGAAATAAAATCAAACCATCACACAGTAAGGATCATGAAATAATGGTACAGGAATGGCAAGTGAATCCACCAGGGTTGAGCCCTTAACCACCAGTGGTCCCTGCCGATAGTGCCTCAGGAGATGCGAAGTAACAACAACTCTACTTATATATTAATCATCAAATCGAGTAGCATTACAGTGAGTTGTGTCTTCTTAGCAGCGAGAGTTTGCAAATAAAATTACAATTCAAAATAATACGTGTTCCATCCCCCTCTCATCCTATTCTATCCTATATATCTCAACCCTAATAATCCATCTAATTCTCTTTCTGATCATCCATCATGAATCCTTAATTTTGAACCCTGAATCCCCTTCTCTGATCTCTATTTTCATTTAAATAGAGAGAGAGCAGAGAGCAGTTACAACAGAGATGATTACAACATGATTTTTGTAACAAAATTAGAGTGTTCTCGACAAATTGATAAGCAATATCATCTCTGAGATATTTTTCAATCAACATTCAATAGGAATAGGTCGAATTTGGCGTTGCAGCTGAGATATTTTGGAAAACAGCCACACAGCGAATCTAAGAAAAATGTCTTCAGAGAACCTTATGTTTCTCTTAGTATGGGCTGAATTTGGGAAAACTTCTCATTGCAAAACTAACTTGGTCCGTTCTCGACAAAACCCATGTTTCGTATTTTCCAGATTCTTCTCCATTTGCCCAAAACATTCAATACAAAATCATTACTTCTTATTCCAGCGAATTTCTGAGTTGGCACATTTAATGATCAAATCTTCAATCTGGAAATTATCTTAGAGGCTAAAAATGGTGAGTAATGTTACAACCAATTTATTAATAAACTATCATTGATAAAATCATGCATAATCATCAATTTATTAAAAATAAAATAGAATAAATAATATTTTTCCATAAGAGCATAAATCTTTATAAGATGGAATTATATTATAAACCATGATAAATGACATGATAAGGAAGAGTAGAAATGGGTGGAATAGGCATTCGAAAGTGATAATAATATTGACATATTAATAGCCCAACACACCCCCACACTGAATATATTACATGTCCTCATGCAACAAAAAATTGAATATATTGCATGTCTTCATGCAACCAAAGACAAAACCCATGTGTTAACCAAGCAATAAAAAAAAAAAAATCATCCCAGCTCATGATATGCATAGAACAAATGAATTCTTCCTTAATTAATGAATATTCAATTTTAGCAATCTTGATGAAGGTGTAACATTTTTTACATTGACGTTAAAATTATGTGTATATGAAGTTGGAGCAAAATATGATATAAGTAACATCAAACTTCATTAACCATTTTCTCAAAAACTACAAACCAGATTTTGCTAAATTTTACAAGTAGATTTCAACTATATTAAGGCTTCTATGATCAAAAAATCAGATCGTTTTGATGCACGGATCATGAGATATAAACAAAATGGTTGTAGGTGATATTGCATGATTTCTAAAATTTTATGACCAATTTAACTTGAAATTATCTGGGTTTGTGTATTTTAATGATATGTCTGTGTTTTCCAGAGATCATAAGAATTGAGTTCATAGTTTTTAAAAATATTATGGAAATCAATTTCTGCACTAAAATTGTATGCATTAAATGAGAAATAAATTAGAAAACATCCATCATGCATAGAAATTCCTCCCCCTCTCCGAAGAATTAGCATGCCCTCATGCAATGCTAAAAAAAAAATTGAGGTGGTTGCTACCACCTATTGAATTCTATGCTTCATGTAAAACAACATGGAATAAGAGAGGGGTTGAGAATGAATAAGAATAGCAATGGATGATAAAGAATATGAATGACATGGTCATAAGAAAGGAATGAATGAAAGCAACACTCCCCCAAACTGAAAGATGAGATGCCACTGAAAAATGGGAACTGATAAAGATGTGGAATGAAGGATGGTAAATAATGCTCAAAATGGATTTTCATGAAATTCTCCTAAATTCATAATAAATCAGAAAATTATACTATTTTACCTCAATTTTTACCTCCAAAAGAAAAATGTGCAATGATATATATGGACTGGCATTTGTTGAAGATGATGTAGGCAAAGTTGTTGCTAAAAGTGATGCAAAAGATGGAACCTGGGCAAGCACATCATGTCTGAACCACTGTTCACATTCGCGAATTGCTCAAGCTGCTTTTGTTACTTGCAATAGTGTGGTCATGCTGCGAATAGAGTTTCCCACCCATACTTTTTGGTCTCATATAAACAGATCACTATTTTGCATACAATGTTCTTGAATCCACATTGTTAGTTTTGAATAGCAATAGATAAGATGCATGCAAAAATTTCAATCAGAAAAACTTTTGTTTATATGCAATACTAATATTTTGTCAAATCAACAAGTTATGGTAGAGTGCAGTAATTATATCACATGCTATCCCATAATGCATACATTCCCCCTCCAATTGGAAAAAGGATTCCTTGACCATAAAGCCTATGAAAGGTGTTATCGTGACGGCAAGTCAAGGGAATGAACATTACAACAGTAAATGAAGCAAAGTAGACATATCAATGATAAGACGGCAAGAGTTATGGTTATAATGAGAGCAGAGTGTGTAAAGATAGTTATGAATAAGAGATAGGATGCTTTGGATTGATGATAAGTTATGCGAAAAAATAAAAATGACAGCAATATGCCAAAAAGATGCTTTGCTGATGATATTCTAGCTGAAAAATGATGTGATTGATAAGAAAATAATTTCTCATGCGTAAAGGTTCAAAATATGGAAAAAATTAAGGAAATAACTTCTTCGATAAAAAGAAAAAATAAGAAAAAGGGTATTATAGTAATAATTGACGATAAGATCACAGGAAACACATTGAAAAGAGGAGATCCTAAACTCCATCTCGGCTCTCAACCAGAATAGACCACTCCCACTTTGGATCGCAAGAAGTGATTTCAACATGATCACAAGACTGGATGAAAGAAGAGGAGGCGGATGCAGAAGTTCTTAGGAAGGATCGCTTTTGAAGGATTTCATCCAAAATAACTGGCTTATCGACCTTCCTTCTGATAATGAAGTTTTTACCTAGAACAACAGACAAGCAGGAAGCCAGCAAATCGCATCTTGGTTGGATAGGTTTCTACTCTCCGATAATGCCATTCATCTGGGGGGTGATTTTGCGACCTCCATCCTGCCCTTCACTGGTTCTGATCACTGGCCCATTTCACTTCACTGGTCTCAACCGGGAAACAACATCCGTAGGCCTGTCCGCTTTGAAGCCTTCTGGAAGACCCATCCAAAATTTCACAAGCTAATTAACACAAAATGGAAAATCTTCCATCCACCTCCAGGTTCCAAAATGTTCCAATTCCAACAAAAACTTAAGCACCTAAAAGGTAAGATCAAGCACTAGAATCACACTTCGTTCAGCAATATCTTCCAGGGGAAAGCAAACATCGAACTGGACATGAAGCAGCTACAACAAAAGATCATCACTCACGGCAGATCACAGGACCTAGCAGAACAGGAAAAAACCCTTGAATTGCAACTTCCAGAAAAGGAAAAGCAGGAAGAAACGTTGTGGAGGCAAAAATCAAGAATCAAGTGGCTCAAAGATGGTGAGAAAAACACCAAATTATTTCATAGCACCACAACCCAGCGTAGGATGCACAACAATATCACCCACATCCAAAATGAGCAAGGCATCAGAGTAGAAAAGCATGAAGATATAGAGGTTGAACTCCTAAATTATTTCAAGAACGTACACAGAGAACCAAACATAGACCGATCTCAAGCCATTAAAAAAATTACAAGCAATATCCCCAAACTCATTTTAGATGAGCATAATCAAATGATCCTCAAGCTTGTTGATCTTCAAGAAGTGGAAATCGCAGTGTGACAACTAAAAGCTGGCAAAGCCCCAGGACCAGATGGATTCACCTCTAACTTCTTCCACAACTTCTGGGACCTAATTACGAATGAGGTATGGCAGGTCGTGGAAGAGTCTCACTCTCTCTGATGGATGTTTCTAGGGATAAATGCTACTTTCATAGCCCTAATAACCAAGGTGGAGAAGCCTTGTAGGCTGGACAAGTACAGGCTGATAGCCCTCTGCAACATAATTTATAATATTGTCTCAAAAATTATAGCCACCAGACTCAAGCTTCTGCTTCCAATTATTATCTCGCCTGAACAATCCAGATATGTTGAAGGAAGGCAAATCATGGGCAGGATCATCCTTACTCATGAAATAATTAATTCCCTGAAGATCTCCAAGAAGCCAGGTATACTACTCAAACTTGATCTTTCCAAATCTTTTGACATCCTAAGTTGGAAGTATATTGAAAAGACTCTTATAGCATTTGGTTTTGATGCTTCCTAGGTCTGTTGGATTATGAGTCTCATATCATCCTCCTTCTCCTCTATTCTAATTAATGGCATACCCTCCGAGACCTTTCACCCTACCCGAGGTATTAGGCAAGGCGATCCCCTCTCCCCATTCATGTTTATCATTATGGCGGAAGGTCTAGGGCGAAGTATTAAACATGCTCAGCAAGATGCCCGTCTTAAAGGCCTCTCCTTTCACAACTCCCCTGTTTTCACCCATGAACAATTTGTGGATGACAATATGCTTTACGAGCACCACTCAGTCCAAGAGGCCAGACAACTTAAAACTCTTTTAACAGACTTTTTAGATGCCTCCGACGCCTCTATAAATCATTCCAAATCTCAAATATTCTTCTTTCATACTCCCTCTGTTATCGAGTCAGCCATCTTACGCATCCTAAGCTTCTCCTATGCCAAACTCCCCTCCTCCTATCTAGGAGCCCCTCTCATAGCCTCTGGCTTAAACCACTCCTCCTGGAGAACCCTTCTAGATAATCTGGAAGCGCGGCTCTCCTCTTAGACTCACAGATCTCTTAACATGGATAGTCGTCTTGTTCTGATTAAAGTTGTCCTTCAAGCCATGCCCCTATACCTTTTTTCCATCCTTGCAGCTCCCAAATGGGTTCTCAAAGAACTCAAATCTCTCCAAATAGCGTTTCTCTAGGGCAGTAGTGGACTTCAACGCAAATGGGCTCTTGTCAAATGGGAAACTGCTTGTCTTCCAAAGAAAGGAGGTGGCATTGGATTAAGAGACCCCACTCATAGGAAAGTTGTCATGGGGTCTCGAATCTGGTGGAAATGGCTATCAGGCCCTCCCACTCCTTGGGCCCTATTATGGACAGCCAAATATGTGGGAAATTGTCCAAGGGAGGAACTCATCAAAATATCAGAGACTTGTAATGGCTCAATTATATGGAACTCAACAAAACAGCACAAGAACCTCATTTAGTATCACAGTTTTTGGGAAGTGAAGAATGGTGATCAAGCCATAGTTTGGGACAACTCTTGGCAACAGATGCCTAAACTCAGGGACCTTTTCCCACCTAATGTTCCCCCGGAGCAGGATCTGCACCCCCAATACATAGTGAGGAATTTTTGGCGCAATACCTCTCAGCAAGACTACAGAGAATGGCTCAAGGCGACTCAGGTCATAGCACAAGGGGCAAGGCAACACCATCAAAATCTGGATACAGAATTAACAAAAAGGAAAATACAATACTCTAAGGAGAAAGACATTCTCAGATGGGGATACGAAGAAAGAGGAATCTATTCCACTAGAGAATCATATAATATACTTGTCAAAGATCAAATAAAGCTCGATCTGCTATGGAGTAAAATATGGGATCCATCTACCTGGCCGAAAGTATCTACCTTTCTTTGGCTCATCTGTCACAAGAGGATTCTCACATGGGATAATCTGAGAAAAAAAAATTTCAGTGGCCCCTCCATATGCCTCAACTGCAAAAAAGAAGAGGAAACCATTGAACACCTCATGTATTATTGTTCGTTGGCCTACAAGCTCTGGTAAAAAATAAATTTTCGTTGTCAAAAATAAGGAGGGGCTAATGGAGATATAATGGCTACAATACGCAACTGGGATCCCCACCCCTTTCAAAGCAAAATCTTGAATTTTCTCTGGAAGCTCATCCCAGGTTTTGTAACATGGGCCATATGGAAGGAGAGAAATGGTAGAATCTTCAAAAAGCAATCCAAACCATTGGATGATATATGGAAAATCATAAATCAAAACATCGAAGAAACTTTATCTCTAAAAACATGGTACCAAGAGGATCTCCCCTCTCTCCCTCAGGAGCAATAAATATGGAATAAATGGAACTTCCACAGAAAGCAAGAATAGCTGATCAAAGGAACAAAGCCTCCAAGAGATTCCTCAATAGCGAAATGGTCACCTCCCCCCAGGAATATGTATAAACACAATTTTTATGGGGCATCAAAGGGTAACCCAGGGAATTCTGGGTTTGGAGGGATCTTTAGAGATCATAAAGGAGCCAATATCATAACCTTCTTAGGCTCACAAGGGTGGGACACCAATATCTCAGCTGAGTTAGAAGGTCTTTGGCAGGGGCTACTTCTAGCACAAGATAGGAATCTCTTCCTGCTCTTAATAAAGGGAGACTCTCAAATCCTCATCCAAATGGTCTCGGGAATTCTATAGGGATCCCCTTCCTCCAAGATCAGTAACAGTTGGAGAATGGCTCAACAGCTACTGCATATTGAGCGCTGGTTTTGTTCCCATAGAGCGATCTCCTTCAACCACATTCGAAGAGACGAGAACAAAGTTGCAGACCTCTTGGCTAATATGGGAGTTGATAGTGGGCAGCATTTACATGTTGGATCACCAGCAAAACTAATCTCTGAATCTCAGCTCCTCGACTTCAATAATCTTGTGCAGAAGGAAATGCTTGAGATCGAAAACAATCTCCTGGATCCGGGTGGCATTATTGTTACCACAGATCTCCATGCAGGAAGTTAATGCCCAGTACTGCCAGCTGCAGAGCAGTGTGGCCTCTCGGGACGTAACCTCATGCGAGAAAAGAATGAATATTAATGCGAGATTGGGAGGAGGATCTGCATTTAAGTTCTGCATTGGTTGACGCAATATGCCTCCTGTTATAATCATGCCGATCCATGGTTCACTCACCCAGCTTTGTGCTTTACTGCGTGGCAATAGAACCTGGTTTACGGGAGCTGTGGGTGATGGCTTAAGTTTGGTGCATTGCCGCAGACTTGAAGCCATCTCTCTCAAGGGTAATTTCTCCCCTGTTCTGGATTTTTTCTCACTGTCTCTGTCTGCTATATTTGTGTTTGTCTCTACGCTCAGTCATACTGTGGTGTTGGTCGCAACCTCTGTTGGGCATCCCTCTTGCCTCACCCGACTCCATCCTGGTGGTCATCCTGTCCATAACCCTTTTGAGACCTACCTTCTTTCTGTTATCACGGTTCGTTCTGGCAAAAGGCATCGTTCTGGGGGGCGTCGTGATAACCGTCTGCATCCTCCAATTGGTCTTTCCATGGAAATGGCGATGGAACTGTTCAATCCCTCCCTCGCCCATGAAGCTAGGCCTTCTCTTGGCTCTGGTCGGAAACCTAGGCCAAATAGTGCTTTTCAAACAATGCACTTCAAGTTTCAAAGTAATCTGCACAGGCCCCTGGTTACTGCCCACATTACCCTTATACTCTCAGAAGAGGAAAACCTTGTCTCCCCCTTGGCCTGCATCAACCCTGATCCCTCTCCTGGCAGTGAGAATTCCTCGGGAAGTGATAGCAAGGAAAATTGGGAAAAAGAGAAAGATGAATAGGAGCTTTTCTCAAAAATCTTCCTCCTCTTGACGACACAGGACCTGCAGTTGAGGATAAAACTCATGGCGAAGCAGAACATGCCATAACTATCCCTGACAGAAATTTAAGTGGTAATCAGGGAAAATTTTAAGAACCCCCCCTAAATTTACATGTATAATAAATGGGCGAATCTCCATGGTATATAGGAAAAATGGAAGGCGATTTTATCAATAATATGATATGTATATATAAATTTTTGGCGAATCTCTCACCAGGCATGGCGAATATTTTACTCAATTATAAAATCTTGTGTTTATTGAATACACAAATGAAATCATTGTATTTCTTTAAAATATCTTTTGAATCAAAATTACCGATAATATTTTACTCAATTATAAAATCGTGTGTTTATTGAATACACAAATGAAATCATTGCATTTCTTTAAAATATCTTTTGAAATCAAAATTACCGAAATTACATATCGATAACCTAGTGGGTGTAAGATAAAATTCACCCGTGCCATTCACATAAAGCATGAGAAAAAACCTAATACTATATATAAAACCAAGAAAAATTCAAATTCATCACTTCTAGGGACCTCATAACCACCCTGCCAATACACAAGTATGTTCCTGTTTGCAATTAGAAAATTACCCAAATTACAATCTGTTTACTCCACTTCTAGGACCTCGTAACCACCCTGCCAATACACAAGTATGTTCCCGTTTGCAATTAGAAAAAATTACCCAAATTACAATCTGTTTACTCCAGCATATGTTGGAAAGTTATAGAAGGATGACTAGTGCAATCAATCCATTCCTTTTAGCCCTGGATTTGTTTCAGTTTAAAACAGAAGTATACAAATATACTTGTCCAATGTATATGCTTTAACCATTCACCTTAAGATGTTTTTACAATATAATTTCCTAAGTCTATTTAATATCTTCATTATCATAAAAACCAACCTATATCCATCTTAACTCCACATCTACCACTCTTAGGGGGAATGAAATCTATTTATGCCTCTGAGCACTTGGTAGACCCAGAATTAAGATGGATCTAAGATGATAGAATTTCCCTTTAAATAGTCTATGTCACATGAATAGCATGGGTCAATACCATGGGTTATCATAAACCTGGAGCTTAAAAATTACTATTACTAATTTATAAAAATTAATAAAAT